>PVJH01016255.1:0-51077 GCA_004026705.1 Nesogale talazaci
AATATTTTCCTCAGGCCTTGGTGGGCCAGGATGTGTTCCATTCTCTCTTTCATTAGCCTTCCTCTTAGTTTGTTCACATATAGCATACATTTCTTATCTGATACCACATGTAATATCTATATTGACCCCTGACTACACATATTTTTCTATTATAAGGTAGTTTCTATGTTTATATATATGCATATTTATTTTAAATCTTCATATTCATAGCATCTCACAGAGGATAATTTTTAAGGAATCAACCCTTTCAGGGGACTTTTTCAAAAATTCTATCACTCTTTTTTAAAGATCATTTTTGGGTGGCTCTTATAGCTCTTATAACTGTCCATACATCAATTCTATCGAGTCTATTTGTACATATGTTACCATCATTAATTTCTGAACATTAACTTTCTATTTGAACTCTTGCTATCAGATCTTCTTTATTCCATCCATACACCCTTTGATAAATTATAAATTATTATTATTTTCTTTTCTTATGCTGACCACTATCTCCCTTCATCCATGTTTCTGTTGTTTGTCCTCCTTCTTTGGAAGTGGGGCATGGGGCTAGTGGTTATAGTTATGTGTTGATCATTGTGATCAATTCCTCCTTCCTCTCCTCCACCCCCCCACTTTCCCCATACCCTCCTTGTATTGCTACGACCATTTCTTTTTCTGAGGATTTTATCTGACCTGGATAGCAAGAACTGAAAAGCAGGACAGGGGACATGATAGTAGGGTGTGAGGAAGCCTCAAGGAATGAGAGGATTATTGTGTGTTTCATGGGTGCTATATGTGCCCTGTTTAACTTATCCCTTCCATGTGACCCTTTTGTGAGCAGATGTTCCATTGTCTATAGATTGGCTTTGTGACTCTGCTCCAACTCCCTTTTTCTCAAAGATTATTTTTGTTTATTTTGGTTCTTCTGATGTCTCTTGTCTGATCCTGTTGATATCTCATGATTTCACAGGATTGTATGCTTCTTCCATGTTGGCTTGTTGCTTCACTGCAAGACAACCTTGTCTAGATGCCTTTCTGTAGTATAATATTATCTAACTACAACTGTGTCTAGTGATGGTTTTACTACATTGACTACTGTTTAATTTCAACCCTTTAAGACACTAAATACTATATCTTTTGATAGTTGAACACCATCATCTTTCTTAACCACATATGCTTATGTGCACCACATTGCTTCACCACATTTGTTTACTTTCACATTTTGTCTTCAGTGATCTTGCTGTGTGTATGTGCATCACAGAATGCAAGGTTTTTAGAACAAAATGTTCTTGAATTGAAAGAGGGCTTGATAGAGGCCCAAAGTTTATCCACTACCTTAGTTCATTACTATATATATATATATATATCCAAATCTCTATTTTTAGGCATTAACATATTCACATATGAACACTTCTATGTTCATACCTTTATACATGGTTTTGCTTCCTAGATCTTTCCTCTGTTTCCTTTTACCTTCCTCCTGTCCCACCATCACACTCCCCCTTCTTCTACCTCTTAGTAATACCTATCAGCAGGGCAGAGTTAAATGAGTGGGAATACAAGACAACAATGCAAAAAATCAATGCAGCAAAAAAGCTATTTCTTTGAAAGGATCAACAGAATCAACAGAACACTGACAAACCTAACCAAGGAAGAAAGGCGCAGGCATCAATAACCAGGATAAGGGATGAAACTGGGGAAATCACATTGGACTCCAATGAGATTAAAAGGATAACCACAAAGTACTATGAAAGTCTGTATTTTTAGTTAATTCAACAACTGGAAGATATGGAAAAATTCTTGGGAAAAACCCTCTCTAGATTATCCCACCGATGTCAAGAACCTCAATAGACCCATAGTAAAATTGGAAAAAAAAAAGTCTTTTCTACTTTTATGCTGATACAACCTCTCAATAGGGCACATAGTTTAGTGAGAGGAGCATGATTTAAATTTTGATAACCACAAACAACCTTGTCTAGATGCCTTTCTGTAGTATAATATTATCTAACTACAACTGTGTCTAGTGATGGTTTTACTACATTGACTACTGTGACACATGGAGTCTGATTCCTCATATTCATTTCCTGTATAATTTTGAGATATAAGGTATGGCTGTTCCAAGTCAAGTTATTTTCAGTGAGCTCATGTGCAAGTGAAAGCTGAACAGTGAATAAATAAACTAAAGATATAAGGCCTTCAAACTTCTTTGATGGCACCTAGCAATTACAACAATATAATATCTATGAATTATAGTGGTTTCTTTATTTTAAAGGGAATTCAAATAAGAGAATGAAGTCACAGATGACATCTGGATTAAATGGATGCCCAACCCTGATCTGAGAAATGAAGACCAAGGATATGGTTTCCCTTGTTCTAACAAGTCTCTCAGAGGAAGCTAGGAGTGAGGTGATGCCTTTATTTAGAACAGAGAATATATGGTGAGGCAATCTTAATAATCTCCATGTTCATATGAAATCACTAACCATCTTAACAGCCAGCCATACGTCCTACCCCCTACCTTGGCGAATGTTCTATTTTGTCTCCTACTTACATAATATCAAAACTTCAGTCTTCATACTTTAGAAATAATTTAGTTTTTCTCTCTCTCCTCTTCCTCATTCACATATACTTTGCTGTGAATATACATGCTCTTTTTAAAGAATATACATGCTCATTTTTCTCTTCTATTTTCCTTTTCTTTCTGAAAATATGCAAGTAGGTATTTTATTTCCTTCTCACCCACTTTCTCTCTATTGGTCATATTTAGCTAATTTTTCTGCCCTCTAATCTGAGCCAAGATATGACTGCTCATGAAAGTCACAGACTACAAATATGTTGTAAATGATAAAAACTCCAAAGATTACCCCAGACGCGCAGGGTTTGATGCTTAAGAACTATAAATCAGGAATGTGTATTTTATACAAGTTTCTGTAGGTTTCTCTGTTGCAACAATACACATACTGGAGATTATATCCCACTGTTGCACCACACCATTCACAAATAGTTCATCCAAAATCTCTGTTGCTATACCATTTTTCCTCCACAGCAATAATTGTCTTTCCCTTAGAGCTGATTAAGCCATTTTAAGATACTTTATATTTTGTTTCCAGTTCATAGTTCTAGAATCATCATTTTACATTTACTCTGTGCTCACTTTAAACTGAAACACTTGTTTCCCTTCAAATAATCTCTAGCAAATTCCAAGCAATTTGCTTTTTCTCTACTTTTCTTAATCTGAGAAAATGTAGGCCACATAGTGTTGTGTCATTTTTCTGCATCAATTTCATTCTTTAGTTCTCAACCAAAGGTTATTTTTTTGAAATATTTTAGCACTGAATTTTTATAATGTGCTCTGGATGAATAAATTTCTATGGAGTTGTAAGGTGAGAGAGTTCTGCATGTTAATTCTGGCTTACTACTCAGTCATTGCAGTTTTGTTCCTAAAATGTATAAAATTAATAAATTGCAAGCCAGGTATCAAATGAATCTGGGCTAAAAACAGAGAATGTCAGAAAATACTCACATACACTTTATTTACAATGAAGAGATATTTGACTATGTGCACCGCAATACATTATGAATAGTCTTGAGAAGAATAGAAATTCCAAAACACATCATTGTACTTCTGCAGAACCTGTACATGGATCAAGAGGTATTGTACTAACATAACAAGGAAATACTGCATGGTATGAAATTAAGAAAGGTATGTATCAGAGTTGTTTTCTATCATCATACATATTCACTCTATATGCTGAGCAAATAATCCAAGAAGCTGGACAATATGAAGAAGAATGAAGAACCAAGATTGAAGGAAGGTTTATTACCAACCTGCTATTTGCAGATGATGCAATCATGCTTGTTGATAGGATTTGAAACACTTGCTGATGAAAATCGAGGATTATAGACTTCAGTATGGACATGGACTCATTATAAATACACCCCAAATTTTCAGAAGTAAATCAATGAATGATAATGATCAGAAACATGACAAATGAGAATAGTCTGCAGTTGTCAAGAATTTTGTCTTACTTGGATTCCCCAATCAAGACTCATGGAAGCATTGGTCAAGTGATCAAAGGACATGTTGTATTAGGTAAGCCTTTTGCACAGAGGTCTTTACACAGCATAAAGGCAAGGGTGTTACCTTAAGCACTATGATGTGCCTAGTCAAGTCATGGTATTTTCAATTGCCTCATGTGCATGGGAACCTTGGACGTTGAGTAAGGAAGATGAAAGAGAATGCAAGGCATTGGGATATGGTGCTAGCAAAGCATACAGAAGGTACCCTGGACTGCCAAAAGAACAAACAAATCTGTCTTGGACAGAGCAGAGATATAATGCTCCTTATTGGCAAGGAGGAGCATACTCTGTCTCTGTAAATCAGTCTCTGGAGAAGGACATCCTGTTTGGTAATGTCGAGGGTCAGGGTAGAGAAGAAGTCTCTCGACAAGATCAATGGACACAGTGGCTGCAGCAATGGGCTCAAACATGAGGACCAATTTGAGCAGGTGAGCATAGGGCACCTACCTTCTCCTCATTAGATTCTCCTAAGTCAATTTCCACATGATAAAGTAACAGGAACCTTTATTCTGTAGTGCATTTGTAAATTACGTGCAAATTTTGTCTTTAAGAGGTTATGACAATTTTTAGGAAGAGTCTCTATCAATTCCCCAGATGCTCCATATCTCCAAGAAAGGTGAGGAACCACTCCACGAGAGAAGACCATCAACCAGCCCTCCAGGGGTAAGCGTGGGCACAGTCTAAAATGGCTCAGCCTGCTCGCTGCAGATTCAGATCTTAGAAATGCCTGTTCTCTTTTACTCAGAATTCACGCACCTCTGCCTTTTATTCTGTATGTTTGCTTTAACATAATAAATGGTTTTAATTACTGTGTGGAAGTTTCTGAGAAAAAACCTCTATCTAAATTAAGCTGACCAATCTGACCAATAGCCATGTTTCTGTCTGCACCGCTTTAAAGAATGGTCCCAAGCTGCTCCCTTTCTGGCCCCTTCACACTGTGATGACCTGTGGGAAATTACCTAATTTCTCACTGTGCTCCAGGGTTTCTGACACTTTGGGTGAGGTTTGCAACATATAATTCAGGGTTTCTACTTCTTTAATGCTTGTTTTGTAGGTGTGAACACCTATTACTTCCTGATTCCAATTGCTAATAAATGTGATCTAGAAAATAATAAATAATATTTTTTCTAAATAATAACTTTATTTTTATAAGTGGAACATGAATTTAATTCACTTATAGAAAAATGTTATTTAGAAAGCTATGGTCACTTTTTTCTCAAAAATTACACAGTGGACAAGTACTTCAAAATGTATATGTTTTCATGGAGAAATATAAGGATGACTATGTCATTCTATTCAGTTGTAACGTGTTTTAAGGTGGTTCTTTATTTCAGACAGTGTCTACAAAGGAGTGATCTAAAGCTCAATGAGACACAGTTGAATTGACTGATCTTATCCTGTGTCCCTTCAGACAGAGAGCTGGAACATGCTCTTTTAATGGACCAGGGCTTTGTCTCTGTATCTGAGATGGACCTTGTAAACAGAGGAGTGACTTTGCTAAAGAGGTGGTTTTTGTATTTTAGAAGAACACACTTATAAAGAAACAAAGGATGGAAGCTTAAATCACATCCTCTAGTAAATTAGAGTTCAAAGGTACAGCCACTTTAATCCTACAACAAAAAATATTCTGCAAAATGGGGTTATAGCCATAAGTATAGAATGTAGAATTATAATACATAACTTTAGGAATTATAGTTGAAACGTTTAGATAACTGACTGCATCTTTGGCTGCAACAATAGGTTCAAACACAACAAGAATTATGGTGATTAGACAGTTTTGCTTCTGCAGCACACCGGATCTCCACACATTAGAACTGACTTGATGGCATCTATCTACAACACCAAATAAAGAGTTTGTTTTTTTAGGGTCAAATTGTTTAAAGTAACTATTACCTGGCCTTAACTTGTGAGTCTCTGTGTTATTTCTAACTTTTTGTGAATCTCCCTGCTTAGTTCAATTGTTTGCTCATGAAATCCTTTAATAGTGCAACTAACAAAATGAATTTTTGTTTTCAATTCTCTTAGCTTCATATATGCTGAGTTTGTTCTCCCTTCATGACTTTGAAATGCCAGATATTTTCACATTAAATTTTAAAACTCTACTTTGCCTTCTTGACATATGCTCTTTGAAACATCTATTTCAATTTTTTCCTTTGCTTTAGTTAAGCCATGTTTAAGAACAAATTTCAAGTCTCTTCTGACCTCTAATATTGACCATTTCAAGAGGTAGCCTATGCTCAAATACAAATAGTTTGAAGGAAGAAGTCCAAGTTGGACTGAAGGCATTAATAAAAACAAGCCTACTTACATGATTGACAGCATATAAGAAACACTTTAACAAACTGATGAGTACTGAAAACATCCACTCTGCCCAGAGATGAGAAACATAGATACCTTACCAACTGGCAGACAGAGGTCCCTATGTGTATCAGTTTTAAAGAAAGGTGGCCCAACAGAATGGGGAAACTATTGAACAATATTATTAATATCACATACAAATAAACATTAGCTGAAAATAAATCAGCAACAGTTTCAACAATACATTCCCAGGAAGGTACACAATCCAAATATGGATTATAAAAAAATGCTGCATAGCTTTGAGAAGAATGGGAATTCCAGAATACTCAATCATACTCATGATGAAACTGCGCATGGATCAAGAGGCAGCTGTACAAACAGAACAAAAAATTGCGTAGTTTAAAATCAGAAAGGTGTGTGTCAAGGTTGTAGTCTTTCATCATACTTATTAAAACTTTATGCTGAGCATATCATCTGAGAAATGAGACTCTGTGAAGAACACAGCATCAGGATTAGAGGGAAGTTTGTTACCAAACCGTTAAACATAGATGACCAAACTTTGCGGAAAGCAAGGAAGACTTGTGGCGGTAACCGATGAAACCTAAAGACCATAGCCATCAGTATAGATGGCAACTCAATATAAAGGAAACCAAATTGCAACCATAGACAACATAATAAATGGAAAACAAGATTGAAGTTGTCAACTTTTGATTGGATTCACAAACAGTGTCTAGGGAGCAACAGTGAAGAAATCAAATAATGTACTACAGTTGATATATTTTCTGTAAAGACTTTTTTGAGGGCTAAACAGCAAGATGGCACTTGCCCTATATGCCCCATATGTATGTGATGATTGTATGATAAATATAGAAGACTATAGAATAATTGTATTTTAATTATGGTGTTGGCAAAAATTATTGAAGATACCACAGACTATCAGAAGCATAAACTAATATGTCTTGAAAGATATACAGGCAGAATGCTTCTTAGAAAGGGTGATGGGAAGAGTTTATTTCATGTACTTTGGACATGTTCTCAGGAGATAACAGACCCTGCGAAGAGACACTTTGTTAGCCTGGATTTTCTAGCCGTGGTTCTCAACCTTCCTATTGGCATGATCCATTAATATAGTTCCTCATGTTGTGGTGACCCTCAATCATTGGAAATTTGTGTTGTCCAATGGTCGTATGTGACCCCTGGGAAAGAGTTGTTCGATTCCCAAAGAGGTCACAGCCCACAGGTTGTTGTTCTATCCCCAAAGGGGTTTTGAACCACAGATTGAGAGTCACTGGATTCTAGACCTTAGAGAAACAGAACAAGGGACACTCATATATGTATTAGAAAGAACTTTATACAGCAAGAAGCAAATTCATATGAAGAAGGCATCCCAAATCAGGCAACCTAAAATCCATAAGTCCAATGCTTTCTATAGTCTTTTCAGATTTATGTCATGTGGACCAATGATACAGAAAGGTTAGTGAGAATCAGGGAGCTCACAGGCTGTGGGGTGAAGAGGGGAGGTCCAACATCACTGGGAAAATAGTAGGGCATCAACACCTCAAAAGATGATTCCTAGGGTCAGTGGCCCACAAAGAATTGCCATTGTAGGTAGACACAGAATTCCAGTAAGCAGGGATGGTGAAAGTCGAGAGAGAGAGAAGTCCCCACTGTCTCTCAAATAAAAAAGGCCACATGAAGCTTCATCGGACAGTTAACTGATTAATAGGTGGGACTGCACCTCAGCACTTCCACATGGACTTGAATTGACATAAAATCCAACACTGTCTTTGGTAAGAGGGGGAGTCAATAAAATATGGAGGATCCTCAGTGAGATGGACAAATCCAGTGACTTCAACACTAAGCCCAAAGAAAATTGTTGGGACGTGCAGGACTGGGCTGTGTTTCCTCTTCATGTTGTACATGGAATTGCAATGAGCCAGCACCCAAGTGACGCCCACCGTGGCAGTGCCATCCTCTGATGAGAATTAGCTCTGGCTTTGCATGGTTTGTCTTGGTTTATTTTCTGCTGCTGTGACTCAACATCTATTACATATTATGTTATGCTTACTCTTTCTGATGATTTATTCTCATTCGATATTTCTTATGTTCTGCTTAACTTCTCTTCCTTAAGTGCTTGAGTTTGAAGCCAATTCCATGTTAAATTATGTTACTGCCTAGTTTGGGGGGTTCTTGAAGTGTTTTAGTTGTAAAGGTAAGCATTTCAATTTAAAAAATGAGTGATTTTATACATTATGGGTGTTAACTATATGACACTGTTTTGTGGACACTGTTCATGTAGGTTAGCAGTTAAACCAGACTTAATATTGATAACTACTTAATAATTTATTTAAAAAATTTTATTGGGGACTCATAGCTTTTATCATAATTCACACATATATCTATTTGTCAAATGCATGTGTACATTTGTTGTCATCATCTTTTCAAAACATTTTCTTTCTACTTGAGTCCCTGGTATCAGCTACTCATTTTTATTCTCTCTCCCCCATTCCCCTTGATAATTTATATTCTTTTTCCTGTCTTATACCCATCACTATCTCCTTTCACCCACTTTTGTACTGTTCGTCCCTCTGAGGGGGAAGCCATACATCAATTATTGTGGTCATTTCCCCCTTCCTCCCCATCCCCCTATTCCCTTACCCTTCCAGTATCACTGCTCTCCCTACTGGTCCTGAAGTGTTTATCTGTTCTAGATTTTCTGTGCTGTGAACCTGTACCAATGTACATCTTCTGATCAAACCAGACTTATATACTTCAATATATCCTAAAAAGTTATTAATAATTCCTAAAATTCTAGATTTCAAACTTTTTCTTAAAGAGAATTTAAATATGATGGTAATCAAATAGGCATTTAAAATATTTTTCTTTATTATATTTTTCTTTTCACACAAAGATAACTGCCATGCTGTTACCATAATTTCAGTTTCATATTTATATTAAGAATTGTGCTTATAATAGATAACTAACTTTTCACATTTAACATAAATTTAACATGTATTAAATAATTTATAGTTTATTTATCACATTTTTGTTTATTAAATATATAATAAATCCAGGAAATCACATTTTCCCTCTGATCACTAGTGTCTGATTAATAGAATTAATGGCTATAACTCTCACTGATGCCTTCAAAGAACCTGATTTTGGTTTCTTCTTTTGTGCATTTTATATATATATATCATTAAGTTAAAATTTTTAATATTACTTTCTTTCTGTTCTTTTCTTTGGATTTAATTTCTTCTTTATTCATTATCTTAAGACTGAATATAAGGTTTATTCTAAAATCAACCTTTCCTTAGTGCATATATTTTCAGTTACAAAGTTCCCTTTAATAACTGTTTTACTAACCTTACATTATTTTCTGAGCTTCCTTTATGAACGTGTTGCTTAATTTCTACATATTGATGAATTTTTCAATTTCTCTGCTATTGTCATCTAATTGCATTCCACTTATGTTTGAAAACAGGTGTGGTATAATTCCATCAGCTAGCATATGGTCTGTCCTGGGAACGTTCCTGCACACTGGGGAAGAATGCTGCTGTTGGGGAGTAGGCTCCAAACATGTTGGTCAAGTCTAGTTATTCTTGCTTTTACTTTTCTGTTGTTCCAGACTTCTGTGTACTTGTTCACATTTGGAGTAGTTCCAGACATTGTTGAATGGAGTTCTACCTCCTATTGAAGTCTTCCACTACCCTTGTTGCACTGCTCATTTATTCCTTGTTTTTGTCAGAGCAATTACACTAATGCATTCTAGGAAACAGCCAGGCTGGTTTCCAAAGTGATTATTTTGTCTCTGACTCATAACAGCAAGCTAAGAAAATATCAGTTCATTCACAAATATACCAACACATAGTTCTGCTTTTTCTATTGAACCATCTTTTTGTAGATATTATTGTTAGGGGACATCAAATTTTATCAAACTTATAGCAGCCTTATTATGTACATCAGAACAATTCACTGCCCTGTGCTCTACCATTCTCAAAACTGTTTGTGCCAATTCAATTCTTAAAGGTCTTCGTATTTTTCACTGGACGTTTTCCCATGCATGTTATGCTTCTCCAGGTACTGTCCCCTCCTGATAACATGCCCCAAATATGGGTGACAATGTCATGTCAAAATTTGACAAAACCATCATTATTCTGAATGAGCAATCTGAATATAATTCTTTCAAGACAGCTTTTTTTTTTTGTTTTTCTGGTGTCCCTGGTATTTTCATATTCTAACACTACACCATAACTAAATTTTTGGGGGGAGGCATCACTGTCCTCTGGTGGGAGTGGGAGACCCAACCTTGCTCCTGGAGAACTGCTGCTGCTGGATTTGAACTGCCAAGCAAGTGGGTCGCAGTCCCTCATTCAACCACTATGCTACTGGGGCTGAGTCCCCATAAAAAAATTTATCAATTCTTATTTAACCTTTCTAAATTCTTTTACTGCTTTGGCCAGCATATAAGTTGATTGAAAATATTATGGATAAGGCCATGCAAGTTTTTGTCTTTAAAGTGATCATCTGTGCTTTTTAACATTCTATACAAATATTTGCCAGAGTTGTGCCTAATGCAAACAACACATTAAAGTGTTCTGATTGATACTTCCATGGATATAGATAGTGGACCCAATCAAAATGAAATTTTGTCAACTTTAACCTTTTTTCCTTTATTGTGTTCCAAAATTTCCATTCTTTGCAATGTTACTCAAAATTTGTTATGATCCAAAAATTAGAATTCATGCAAACATTGATTTTTATGATCCAAAAAGTAAAACACATGCACATATTTTTCAGATAGTCTCTGCTTTTAGCCATCTGCTCATTCTAAATCCTCTCTGAATCCAGCATTATTTTCTGACAGTTCCTTCAATATGCTGCTGCAAATGTGTTTGAATGGATTTCATGAAAGACTTATTTCTGTGTGATACTAATGATATTGTTACATACCACTGGCCAACACACAATCTGGTGTCTCATATGTTACACTTGTTTGGGGGTATATTTGATCTGCTGATTTCAAAAATTGACTCTAGTTTTTTTTTTTTTTCTATTGGCTCTAGTTTGGGGATCAAGAATAAATGACACTCACCACTTTCACTCTAGTCACCCATTAAAAATCAGAATACTTTAATGTGGTGTTTGAATTAATACTTTTTTACGCAGAAAGGAAAAATGTTAATATTTTAAAAGAAAAGTTTACTAAATTAAAATATACCTATTTCGGGCTGAGCCCCGGTGGCGTAGTGGTTGTGCGCGGGACTGCGGCCCACTGGGTTGGAGGTTCAATTCTAGCTCCCAGGAGCAAAGGCTGGGCCTCCTACTCCCACCACCTGAGGGCAGTGATGCCTAAAATATATATATATATATATATATAAAATATAAATATAAATATATAAAATATATATATATATTTCGTACCTAAAGCACAGATTTATGATACAAAATTTCCAATCACTCAACACATAAGAAGCATCTTTTGCAAGACACCTGAGAATGGAATCTGGGCAGAACAATGCCACAGAAGATGCCAATAAAAGCTGTTTTTATATCTTGGTGAAATCTATCCCCATGTTTTTCAATTAAGTCATCAGATTTTCTGGAATTTAATCTAAGCGACTGTAAAGATAGTGGACGTTAATACTCATAGTCAAGTCTGGTGAAATAACGAACATACCCTCTACTAATTCTGTGTAGTTTTCTGCTTTTATGAGGCCAAGAAGAACAACTGATGACCAGGAACATGATTCAATTTCATTCACTGATGGTATCAATTGTGGATCACTAATAAGTTGTCTGATCTGTGGAACATTGAAAATTCCTATCTCCAGTTGCCCCTTGATATCCAAGTAACTCATGTACTATGTATTCAATGCACAAATCATCTTTATTCAAAGTTTTAGCAAATTGTTTCATCAGGCCTAGCTTATATGTAGTTGTGGCAGTATGACTCTATTTAGTGCTACCAAAGCAGCATTTGATTCTCCAACTATTATATATTCACTCAGAGGAAAAGCAATTCTTGACCACTCTTCATTTTTGACTCTACTATTCCAAAGGCATAGAAACAAAGGATAATTTGTGTGGCCATTTTGTTGACCAAGAAGAAAATTAATTATCTTCAAGTTTACACAAACCACCCCTCGATGTTCTTGATCACTTTTTTCTTTTCTAAGATTAAGAGATGGCCTGTACTACTCTTTCATCCTATGAACTATATTTGTTGCTGTTATTTAAAAGAGTACATTTCAAAGCATGTATTGAACTCTTGATGAAAAGATGTCACTACCTTTAGTTGTATTCTGAAAGTTCAATTTTCTTCAGAAGGATTGTGATATCACTATACAATACTAAGTTGCTATATTCTGTAAAGAAAAGCAGCAAATCTTTTTCTTTCCTTTGATAAAATGTAATGTTTGTCCTACACTGAAGAACATTATTTTCCTTTAGTCTGAAGGCAAAGAATTCAGAAGACTCCTTATAAAAAAGTCAAGTTCTTGTTCAGATCACTCCATTTATTCTGGTCAGAATAGCGCCTATGAGAAGCTGTCTTACAAACAGTGCCACTTCCCCCGCTAGCATTACCTTTTGCGATATCAGACCCACAGGGCTCACCCACTGAGAGCTGTGGTCATTCATGGAAAGTTGGAACAGCAAGCATTAAAGGAAGGAAAATGAAGGAATTGTGAGGAAAAAAAAGGTAACTATACACATATGGGCAATTTAAGTACAAAAATTTCCAATTAAAGTAATAAAACTTGTTCGAAGATCTTTATCCTACAGAGGGAATTTTTAAAGAGCTAAACAAAATTTTATAAACTCAACCATATCTTATAAATGAAAGTTGATGCCATATCCCCAATATGATTTTTTTGAATCAACATCCCAAATAAGCCCAGGAACAAGTTTGAAAATGAATACACCCGAGGGTGGGGGCGGAAGGGGGGCTGTTGTTGGATTGTATGATTTCCCAATTATGTTTGATCACCTTTTAAATTGGCAGAAATATGGATCTCTTCCAGCTAGCTGGCCATGCAGTAGTCTTTCAAAAAAATTTGGCATGGAAAATGAGTTCCTTCACCATTACATTTATTTATTGAAACATTCCATAAAGTATTCTACCAATTTCTGAAGTCCTTTTTTTTTTTTTTTGCAAATATCTTCTTGAATCTACAAGTCAGAAAGAACTAAATGGCAGAGATTTTGTTTTGATCTAAAATCTTGGATCATGTAAAATGGAGCCTGATAGTAGTTTTAAGGAAACATTTGTAGGATGTAAGATATTATAAATTATCTTTCAGTCTAATGATGGATTTTTTGTTAAATACCTATTTGAACAGTTGCCTAGTATTTACTCAGCTTTTGTCTTCATGTGATATAGGTTTTTTCCTTGTGATATAGTTTTAAGAGTTATTTATACATTCATAGTAACATGTAGTTATTATATATACATTTCCAAGTCGATGCTTTGTCTTCAAATTTGTTTTTATGGTGTTTTTGTATAAGCAGTGTTATATATAATGTGTATGAGTACTTGTCAATTATTTCTTCTTCATAATAAATGTGTTTGGAGGTTTTAAATAACCAAATCCTTACTTTGCCAAAAATAGGAAGTATATTTTCTTCTTGGAGTTTTACAACAACTTGCTTTACATTTGTTTCTATAATTTATTGTAATTATATATGTGATATAAAGTTGGAGTGACAATTTACTTTGTTCATACAAAACATTTATTAAAATAAAGATTTATTGAATACACTCTCATCTACTTTCTTTCCTTTTCTCTACCTTTCTAGTTTTAATTGAAGATTTCATTATCTCATTTTATTGTTTCTCTCACACATGAAACTTCTCTTTAACTATTTTTATTGGTCACTATAGAGGTTGCAATATACATTTACAATCTGAGTGTGTACACTCTAAAATTATATCACTTTATAAGCAATGAACTATGTTATGACAAAGTATTCTCATTGTGTCCATTCTATCAATTATTTATTTTACCTATTGATATATTATAATCATTCAATGCACCATTACTATTACTTTGAATCATATCTTTTATATCAATTAAAATAAGAACAAGATAAATTTTTAATTTTATCTTTATTCTTTCTTCCTTGATCCATTAACTATTTTAATGTAGTTGTAAAGTTTCCTTTTCTAATCCATATGACTTTTTCTTAATGTAGATTAAAAAAATATTTCTAGAGGAACATTTCTGATAATAATGAAGTTTCTCAAACTTTATTTATCTAGGAAAATCTCTATTTCTCCTAGATTCTAGAAAATAATTTCACTCTATATAGAATTCTAGGTTTGGGAGCTTGGTTTCTTCCCCATCCTTTTTTTCTTTTTAAAATTTCTGCAAATATTTTAATATAATTTTCCATGTTTAGATATTGCCAGGAGTCCTATGTAGATTTTACACTTATTCCAATTCCTCTTTTTTCTATTTTTATCTTGCTTGAAACTAGCTCATGTGCCACTAAAATATTGAAGTTATTTTCAATTTTGCTTTTCTTCCTTTTATAACCTTTTAAGCAAGAGTTCAAATCTTTGTTTCCAATTTTTGAATTCCAATTAACAAGAATCATTAATACATCTTGATTACATATTTGATCAATTTCACACAAAAAAGTGGGTAGGGTTCTTTAGCTCCTTCATCAGTAGTTTTAGTGGTAGGTGTATAAATTAGAATAATAGTTGTCTTCATTGGTCCTTGTAGGTGAACCGATATTATCCTATCACAGACATTTTTGTACTTGAAGATCAGTCTAGAAATGCTGGTTTTGAAAAATAATGTAATGCCATTCCTTTTGAGTTTGTCATTCCCTGAATTGTAAACCACATGATTTCTGATTAAAAATGGCCAACATGAGTCCAGTTCACCACTCAATTACCAGCATATTGAGGTTTCATTTGTTCTATTTCATTTTTTATGGCTTCTGCTGTTCCGAGATTCATATTTTATAGGTTCCATTATCAAATTATTAATAAATGTTTGCAATTGTTATGTCTCATCAGCAAGTGAATATCCTGAAAGCATTACACTATTCACCTTATTATGTTAAATTCTACTTTGAACAGGCAGGTCTTCCCAGTCATATTTTGAGTGTCTTTCAATCCGAGAGACTTATCTTCTGCTACTATGATAATGTTTCTCTGCTACTCATAGCTTTTCAGTGGCTAACACCTCAGAGAGAGGCAAACTATTCTTTCTTGGTAAGGAGAGTGTGTTCAAACTACCTTACATGACAGGGATCTACCTTGCAAGATGTGGAACTACCTTACAAGACATGAAACTTCTTTGCAAGATGCTGAATTACATACTACCTCTGAACATAAGTGACTGCTTTGTGAGAGAGACTAGAAGCTCATCAAGAAATGCTGAATCACTGCAGACTTAGTGAAAAGAAATAAATCACCTATAAGCTCCCCAGACTCATCTGGGGAACCAGGATAATACCTTGAAGGACATCAAAGAGCCAGCAAGACTGCCTTTAAAAAGCCTGGGTAGAAAGACTGAACTCAGAGAGCTATAAACCAAGGAGGAGATTCCAGCTCCTGCTCTCCTCAATTCTTCTCAAGTGAGTAGATGGATGAAGGCAATGCCTAACGGGACTAAGGGCAAGTAACTGATATGATGCTGAGTTAACCTTGTGTCACCCTTATAGATAATGACAAGTTAATTTTAAGATTGCTAGATTGGTTGATGTGTGTTTGAAGTGAAAAGTATCAGAGCACTGAGTAACTATTGATCACCCCTCTCATGACACTTGGTAGTCTATTAGTCTGCAAACCCCACTGAAGCTGATTCACCTGATGTTCTTTCAAATGGTGGTAACACAGTTTCCAACACTGCAGCAATACACAAGGCACCATGGCATGCCCCCCTGACAGGCAAGTGATAGAATCTGTGCTCCAGTCTATGCCATGAATTTGGGGAAATTCATACCATTATAACTTCATGAATTTCTTCTTCTTTCTCTTTCCCACTTGCTCCAATTACTCATATACATGATATTTGAAATTTCCCACAGCTCATGTCTA
Source organism: Nesogale talazaci (assembly GCA_004026705.1). Classification (NCBI taxonomy): domain Eukaryota; kingdom Metazoa; phylum Chordata; class Mammalia; order Afrosoricida; family Tenrecidae; genus Nesogale; species Nesogale talazaci. The sequence continues at coordinate 16,418 of PVJH01016255.1, forward strand.
TTCTGTTCCTTTTTTTTCTCTTGACATTTAACTTGGGAAGTTTCCATTGATATATCTTAAAGCTCATTTTGTCTTTCCTCAGAATCTGCATATATAAATTATATATAAATTATCTTTATATGTATACTTATATTTGTGGAAAAAAACACTATCTTTTAAATGTGTTTTCTACACATCTTGTGAAGCCCTCTCATAGAGAGAAAGAGTGTGGTCCTAAATTATATCCAGGTGATCTTTGGTTTGTCCTTAAAGGGAAATTGTTCACATCTCAGAACAGTTAAGAGCAGTTGGTGTGTTTTATTTTTACCTTTGATATCTAACATAATTTAGTCAAATTTTTAATAGAAAATATATAGTGTACCTTCCTATGTATAAAAAGTCAAAGGAAAACTTCCATATACAAAGTTTTAACTTAATAATACAATAATAACAATTTTTTTCTATGTCTTGAGAAGTAGCACCTGTTTCTGACAAAGAATTGCTGGAAGTATCTTAAACTTTTAAAGTAGCATGATTTATTAGAATTGGTTTGCAACTATAGGTTGTACCTAAGTCACACATTTGCCCATAACCCCCAAAAAATCATTTTGTACTAATATATATGAATAGGTACTGAAATGTTTTTAATGAACTGTATGTTCAGGTAAACAAATAAATTATCTCAAACTGGTGTAAGAGAAGATGTTAGTGATGTTTATTAATAAATGAATTGGAGAAATAAGCATGAACCTGGGCTATCTTTGTTATGTATATGATTGCCCTGTTTTGGGTAGAGAGAACTTAGTTCAAGAATTTGTCTTTACTTAACCTGTTTCATTTCTATGGATACATTGCACACTTTCATTAATTTCCTAACAATAAAATATTCTGTTTATTAAATTGTTTTAGTATATTCTATAACTTTAATGAAACACAAGATGTAATTATTGGGCATTTCTGGCCTTTATTATTTTACCATTAATGATTTTTACTTTTTATGGTTAATTTTATGCTGATTATTAAAGCTAAGATTTTAATTGAATAGTAGGATCAAAATTTTAAGATTAATAAGTCTTTGGGGAAAATGTTAAAGGGTAAAATTATCTGTGTTTTCAAAACAACTAGTGGTAGGATACATACCTTTCTAATTGCTTTTCCCTGTGCATGGAAGAAATAAACATTCTTTTTCCAATGCAGAATAAAAGCTTCTGATTCCAGATGTTTCCTGACAAGGAAAATAATTCAGTGTTTGCAGTATCTGAAGAAAAAAAATTCTTTACGTGGCCTAGGAAACCTGCTGAATACTTTAAAAACACAGTCAGATTCAATTTTCACAAGAACCATGCAACTAAGAAATTATGATCCCCATTCTACAAAGACCTTGATTATCTAACTTGCATGCACTCAGGGAGTCAGTGTTCTGGAAAGCTCATCGAGGTTGATGCTCAGGATGACTGGTATCCACACACAGACTCGGCATCTGGGTGATGAGACTATTTAGTAGAAAAATGGAACGATTGGATTCTTCCATTTCACTTTCTTTTCTGTAGCCCAGATGCTTTCTATGCCATTACTTTTTTTCTTTTTAAAATTTAATTGTTAGGATCATTAATTTTCTCAAACAATTTTCATATATTTTGCTTCAAGAAAATAGAGCCACACATATTTGTGGAATCTGACCTCTTTTCTGAAATAACTATTATGTCTGTATTTCAAGGTCACATGAATGACACTCACTGTATTTGTAGGAGTAGATAGTAGCTGATAACTTGAGAGTGATATATTCATGTATCTGGCTTTTGCAAATGCTTAATATAGTTAGCTATGCTAACCAGAAAGGTGGTGGCTAGCAACAAATGCCAAGCAATGAATCTTACAAAGAATCCCTCACTGAAAATTCCGTGGAACCCAGGTCTACTTTGATAGGGGTCCCCGGGGGTAGTAGTTGACTTGATAGTTGATGTATTAATGGTGACATACTCATACTCTACTATTTTAAAGTAAATTCTATCTCTATTATTACATGTGGATGTATTTGAGACCTAAGAAGGGAGTGTTTAAAGAAATCTGTTGGACAATGTATACACTAATGACAGTCTGAAGTCCACAGGCATTCATCAGGATACAGTGGTTTCTCCGCTGAATGTGGAGAGAAGCTAAAGCATTGAGCTAAACTGCAGAAAGGGAGAATGGTATCTTAAACACTTGTCTCATAACACAGTGACTTTAAAGCAAACCAAAGTAAAATTCCTTGGCATTACATCATTAGTTTTCATATTTAGCACTCTCCATTCATACCCACAAGGTAACAAGATCACCAACTGAGAAAATATCAGAAAAATTGTGAAATGATTCTAGAAAATATTCACAGCCCAAGGGGATGTTTTCACCCCAAGCACAATGAACTCCCTGGGCACAGGATGAACGCACTGGTTTCATAACAGAGAGGCCGGGACCACATGTAGATCAGCAGTGGGTCTGGTCTTTGTTAAGTGCTGGAGGAGGTTCTGAGTCCTACTGACAGTGTAGACAGACAGACCAAGAAGCGCTGCCACTTCCCCCGCACTGTCACCATGCTGGTTATGCTGTGTGCGTTGGGCCCGTCATTGTATCAATTCCCCCCCTGGGAGCACACAGGTACAGACAGGTCCGCAGCGCTGGAGCACACAGGCGGTGAAGTGGCCCTGCGAGCGTCACTCGGAAGTGGTCACCCGGTCAAGGGCATGGTGGACCTTGTTTGTGTTGGAATCCAGTCCTTTCGCCCCATTCATGTCTTTCCATAAGTTCGCCACTGTCTGTTTCAAGTTCTTTAGTTCCCGGGGATGTGGAGTGGCTCTCTAAGCTTAGAAGTCTTCTCATTTCCTTGTTTTTTTTTTCATGCATTTCATCCTCCCCAAACCCGATAGCACTGACTTCATTTACCACCCTCTGGTTCCAGGTTTCCCTGGAGACGTCCTCCACCAATTTCGCCACCCGCAGCCCACCACAGCGAGGCTGGCTGTCTTGGCAAGTCAGTTCAGAAGGCAGCTGAGGAAGTAATATACAGGCTAACATCTCCCGGGTGGAGTGGTCTGTGTCCGTTTGGAACGTGAACAGAGCCTGGGGCTGGTTGTCAGATGGCCACAGTGCTTTTAGCTTCAAGATGGTCAGAGAAAAAGGCAGGTGCAACAATCTGTTCCCTGTTACATCCAGAACATGAGGTTCTGTCGCCTGTGACACCTTCGCAGGAATCCGAGTTAACCTGCTGTCATGCACGCAGAACACGGCGAGGCTGCAACACACACACACACACACACACACACACACACACACTAAAAGACTGCCAAGTGATATATAAACTGAGGAGGATCCCTCAGAGCGTAGTGGCTACACAGGGGGCGTGTGGAATGGCAGGGTCAGCAATTCTATAACTCTCCCCCACTCCTTGGGAGAAAGACAAGTAAGAACTGCTCCTGCTCCATAATGCTTCCCAAACTGGATTCCAGGCACTAACCTTTCTGTAAGCCAGCTGCTTAAACACTGTGCCACTGGGATTTGTCTACAGTTTAGACACCCTTGTTCTGAAGTTCCGAGGAGAGACCTGAACTTTCTGAAGCAGTGTCTTCCTTGGCCTACACCCTTGAGAGCAGCATCCTCTTTGTCGTGGCAACGCAGGAGAAATGGTTTGTCCTTGCGCAGAGGTGAGTTTGGTCAGAGCCAGATCACACCAGTGACCCATATTTACTGCTGATTTATGTCAAGAGCTTTGAAACGTCAAGAGGGGGATTTTAAAGGCTGCTGCACAATGTGGATCAAAAGATATGGGATTTTCCCATAGAGTTTCTAAAGCCCTTTCTTATTTAAATCAAAGAATGTCTCATGCTGTTTTCTCAAGTGGAACTATTTGGTTCTGGTACAGTGGTTTTACCTTCCTGCTTCCATGACCCTTTAATACAGTTCCTCTTGTTCTGGTGACCCCCCCCCCAAGCCATAAAATTATTTTTGTTGCTATTTCATAACTGGATTTTTGCTACTTTATGAAAAGTAATGTATATATGATCTGCAGGATGTACTTTCATTGTTACAAATTGAACATAATTAAAACATAGTGATTAATCACAAAACAATATATTGTGAAATATTTATTTCTAATTAAAATATGTGAAATTTTGTGGGTACTCATATGTGGGCCAATCTGCCTGTTGGCAGACACAGCTGCAGATAGAGAAAGTGTAATTATGTGTTTTATGCTGGTCACAAGTGAATTCTGTTAAAGGGCATCATTGGACCCACAAAGGGGTTGCGACCCACAGGTTGAAAACTGCTGTGTTAAGCACTTGTTGTAGGAGATTTTTGCTGAATAAAACTTCCCACCAATCCCCCAAGAAAGTTACCATCTCAGAAACCCACAGAGATGGTTTTATTCAGTGGCAGATATGTAATCTATCTGTACATATAAGTATACTATTATATAAAAATAACGGAAACCATAATTTGATTGATAGAAAGTCATGGGGAGGATATAAGATGTAATGAGAACCTACTCTTTTTTTTTAATCATTGTATTGTATCCTCTTACAACTCTTATCCCAATCCTTACATGCCATATTTGTCAGGACCTAAGATGCGATTTTTTTCTCCCCAAAGTGTGTGTGTTTGGGGGGGGGGGATGAGAGTGCATCTTATGGTCCAAAGGTGTGGTACCCCAGAAGGTTTGTTTATGATTCCATGCACCCACTCACTTTCTGCTGTTTGCATGCTGTGGACTGCTGTGTGTTTGAATGAAGTCCTGCCTGCTGGTGTCTCAATGTCACTGAGGTGACATGATTGCACAGCACATATCTCCCCTCATTTGTTAAGGAAATTGATGATGTTTCTTAAGACCACTGTTGCATTTATAGCATTAAATATTACTATATTTTGCTTTATTTTAATAAATATCTTAGTAAACTGGTACTATATGATTCAGAATATTTTTTCTTGTTTTCCTGCTCTAAAAACTAGGTATGTCTTATGGTCAGGTGTACCTTATGATATGAAAAATATGATGCATCTATTGTTTCATGCATATTTATATACTTGTTGCCTTCATCATTCTCAAAACATTTGCTTTCTACTTGAGCCCTTGGTATCAGCTCCTCATTTTACCCTTCCCTCCCCATGCCCCGACTCTCGTGAAGCCTTGATAATTTATACATTATTATTTTGTCATCTCTTGTACAGTCTAAGGTCTCCTTTCACCGCTTTTCTGTTGTCCTTCCCCCTGGGATGAGGTTATATGTAGACCTTTGTAATCAGTTTCCCCTTTTTACCCCACTTCCCTTCACTCTCCCAATATCTCTCTCCACTCTCATCATTAGTTCTAAAGGGATTGTCTATCCAGAATTCCTTGTATTTTTTGTTCCTCTCTGTACCAGTGTACATCTTTTGATTTAGCCAGATTTGTAAGGTAGAATTGGGATCATGGGGTGGGGGAGGGAAGCATTTAAGAACTTGAGAAAAGTTGTATGTTTCATCATAGCTACACTGTACCCTGACTGCCTCATCTCCTCTTCCCGACCCTTCTGTAAGAAGATGTCTAGTTGCCTTCAGATGGACTTTGAGTGTCCACTTCACACTTCCCCTCATTCACAATGATATGAGATTTTGTTCTTTGATGCTTGATACCTGATCCCTTCAATATCTCCTGATCACACAGGCTGGTGTATATATGTGGACTAACTCATATGCAATGTTATATTTTCTGGAGTTCTGGGCTTACTCAAAAGTATGGGGCAAATGTGGAGTGTTCTGTTAAGTATAGGAAAAACAGCAAATTTATTGTAGTCAATATTTTTCACTTGGGAAAAGAGGAAAGGGTGAATTTGGAGTTTATTTTATTCATTGATTCTGTTTTCAAAATATTTCATCTTTCTTAAATTATGAAACTCACTGATTCCAACTGACTCCACAGCACAGGGTAGAACTGATCTTGTAGGTTTTCTAGGCTTTCAATCTTTATAGAAGTATAAAACCTCATTTTCCCCCCGTAGAGAAGCTGGTGGGTGTGAACTGCTGAAATTATGGTTGATTGGCTCATGTGTAACCAACTATGCCACCAGAGATTCATTCTAGATTATGTATTGATTAATTTAAAAGGATATAGGGTGATTGAAGCAAAGTGCAAATGAAATGAAATTCTTGAGAAACCCAACATTTCTCCAGTGTGAGAATTTTTATTTTCTTTATGTTGAGGCATACTTCACATTGAAACCTTTTATCTTTGATATTCATCATGTTTCAAGTTGTCTTCATTTTCAGCATATTTGTGTCAACTTCATATTACAGATTGTAAATGAATGTTCCTCCAAGCCTGAAGATACATTCCTCTTAATATAATCTATCTTTTCAGATCATTTACTATGAGAGTTAGGTTTTACAACAACTTGACTGGGCTAGGATGTGTCTTCATTTTGCAGACTGAGTAAGTCCCCATGACCTCATCTAATATGAGGAAATGGTAGCCAATCTTTTGAAATTTCTATAATAGGATAAGATTATGATAAGAATGTGACACTCTTCTTCAGAGAACAGACCAGATGCAATGAAATGAAAAGGCATTTCCCAGGGATTTGTCCTCCTTCCGCTAAAGCTGAGCTCCATGGGAAAATGTCCCTTGCCACTAGATGCATCTGGATCCTGCATCTGGGTCATTGACATCATGTTTTCTGATCTTAAGCTAAAACTTGTCATATTGCCTGCCAATCCGAGGCATCACAACAAGCCACAGAATGACCTATTTCTTTGGATTTGTTCAGGTCTATTGCCATCAGCCTGCCCTCTCCTAGAAAACCTTGGGTTCATCAGCATTTACCAGTGCATGAATTAGGTGAAGTTGCTGGTTTGTCATCTGACCCATGAACTTGGACTCTGCTTGCACTTGGACCAACCAGCTTATGCAATCGGTTAAGTCGATGCCTTGGTATACATTTTCACACACCCACATTCACGTACACACATCTCTAGCTTTGCTTCTCTACTGAACGCAACCTAATAATTTTTTTCAGCATACAGATTGAATGAGTACAGTAAAATGTCATGACCTTGGCATCTACCCCTATTGATTCTATATCATGCACTATTCCTTTGTTCTGTTGAATGGCTGCCTTTTCTTTTACATATAGATTTCACACAAATAGATTACACACAGTTGTAGAACTGTCATTTTTTCTAATGCTATTCATAATATGTTATGATGTCCACTGTTGTATTCCTTTCCATAACTAATGAAACACAGGTCTTGCTGGTATTCTCTGGCTTTCAGCCAAAATCCGATGTGAGCAATGATAATATCTGTTTCCACAGTCTGTATTGAATCTGACTTGAATTTCTGGTAGTTCCCTGCCTACATACTCCTGCAACTGTTTCTGAATTACCCTCCATATAGTTTTACTTGTGCAGTAGTTAAGAAGCAAAACCACGCATTTGATTGCACACATCTGCAAAATATCCCTTTAAGGTGGTTAAAAAAAGCACAGATGTCACCTTGAGGCCTGCTTCCCTGACCCAAGCCATAGTATTGCCTGACTCATAGCACTTTCAAGTGCTTCATATTTATGTGAGAGCTGCACAGTGAAAAAAGAAGATCAGAGAAGAATTGTTGCATTCTAATTGGAGTGTTTATCAAGGAATGTTAGCTGTCCTAAAATCCAGAACAAGTGGATCTTATAATTACAGCCAGAATACTCTATAGAAAGGAGAATGGCAAGATTTCATCTCACAAGGGAGCTCAGAAGAGCATTATTCTGCGTGAACTAGAGCCTCATCAGAAAAGAGGCCTTCCTGCGCAGAGAAGGGCGACGCCGGCAGAGAAGCAGCACTGGGCTTTCTAATCACAGAGCGAGAAAAGGTACGTGCCTTCCAGCAGGGTTCCAGCTTCGGGGGTAGGAGGGGGGGCGATCTGGGCATTATAGGCGCTGAAGCAACACTTTCCCAAGTAGAGGAAAGCCTATGGGGCCACGTGACTGAAAGGATGAAGACCTGGGAGACAAGCTGGCTGGGACAATGGAGATGAGACCCTGAGCACAAAAGAACTGTATCCTTCACATTTTCTATGCTAGCTTGCAACGTGTTAGGTCTTCTCATAGGCCCCATGAATGTGAGGAGTCGCTGTGGGTTAGTTCTGTGTGGCCATTACACCGGGATTACTGAGCCTAACAGAACAAGGGAGGGATGGAGTCAGCGTAAGACGAAGAAAGATAGAAGCTGGAGGCACGCCTGGGTTTGCTTCAGAGGAAAGGATTTCAGTAAGGTGCTGAGTTGGATTCTCCTTCCCACTGCTGAAGTTGGAAGATGTTAGATGTGGCGCCCACACCATTTTTTTCAAGCAGCACCGATTGGGAAGATGATGTGAGAGCAGTCAGTGTTTCCTTCTTGTATACAGAGTTGCTGTAAGTCAGAACTAACTGGAGGGCAACTAAAATTTCATTTGCTTAACATGCGAAAAGGAAACACTGATACATATTTCACATGGACCCCTGGAGTATTCAGTGATATACCAGATATTCAATGAGTGAGTGAACTAAATAATCAATATGTATTTTACATTCTACAGTTGTTTCATTGTTAATGGTATTTTGTCCATAGGTTGACACAGTTCTAAAGGTGAGTGCAATGGTATGTCAATCATTATACATTAAGCAATGATTCATTAACTGTTATCTAACTTACAAGACCACTCGCTGGGTTCTAAGTCTCTCTTACCTATTTCCACGAATGAGAACGCATGCCAGTAAAGGAGCCCGCTATGGAGCCTAAAGTCAAACATGTTAAATCAGTGCTTTTTCAGTGGGGGGAGTCCATTTAAAATCTGTTTGTGGGGAAGTAAGTTATTTAATATGGCTGTTTTAGTCATGATCTTTGAAATTCTTACCAAATGGCTGGACTGGAGTATGCAGACTAAGTGTGTTTTCCTTTTCCTGGGTAAGAGAAGGTGGGGAAAGGTACAAACCAGATTTCATGATTCGGTTGTGAGGCATCGTTTACGTGATTGTTACTAACATCACAGGGCTTTAATGTGGGTATTGGTCAGTTTTGTCATCCTGTTGGAAATAAAATGATCCATTCTTAGAATCAGTAGGATGGATATTCGTACCACCAGACTTCCCCTCTCCTAGTGATAGAAAGCTGTGATGGCAGAGGAGTGGCAAAGATGTGGAGCCTCAGAACCCAGAGCCAGAACATGGTGGGTTCCCAGTCCTTGTTCCTGATAGAGCAGACAGGCTTGTTTGTGGAGGGGAGTGCCTGTGGACACTTTCAACCTGGGAAGCTAACTATACTGACCCAAGACCTAGAGTTAAACAGCTTTGGGCTGGGGCTTATTGTGAAAAGGTGTGCCTTTTGATGATTATCAGTCATGCTAGAAGAGGTTTGTACCATTGCCCAAGTAGGGCAAAGACCAAGGGGACTTATGATTGAGCAGCAAAGGAAACAGAGAGGACTATCTACAAGGTTAACTGTGAAAAAAATTGTTCTGATAGAAGAATGATATCCTAACCAGTTGATGTCCCTCCTACCCTTCACAATTGCAACTGTGGCCTAAGATTATCAAGCACATCTGGGACATGAAGTGGCATGGGAGGCTTGCTTGGAGAGAGAATTGGTAGAGAAGTTTGGAGGCAATAGGCATGACTGAACCGGTTCTGTAGTGACTAGTCTTTAGCTAATACGGAGTTTGAATCTTTTACCTTTTTGGAATTAGAGGCTGTCAGGCATGCCCCTCAAGCCATTATTGACCACTAAGAATTTACCAGCATGTGAAGTAGGCATGTAAAAAATCCTTCTTTGCACCAAACATCTATCACTTCCATTCTTTTAAAAATTTTATTTAATATGTGTGTATCTATTTCTATCTATGTCTAATCTATGTATCTATCAATCAATCAATCTATCTATCTATCTATCATCTATCTATCTCTATCATTATCTATCTATCATCATCATCATCTATCTATCATCACTTAATAGTTCAATCACATCATGGAGAATGGAACACAGGTTACCACCCGCAGTTTTCACACATTCTTTGTCCACATGTACTCTTTAACATTGTCTCCCTTCCACCACAAAGCTGTATTTTCCTTCATCAATTTTTGACCCTTCTCACCACTTCCACTTTCAGGAAATGTTATAAACAGCAATTGCTATTGATCAGATTGTGTGAGTTCCTCAATGGTACTGGGCATTGAAAAGAAGGTAGAAGATCATCTCTAAGCTTTAATTTTAGTGCTCATCTTGGACAATGTATGAAACCCTCACTTTTATAGAAATATATGTATTGATTTATTGATACAGAATGTAGTAGAGTTTAAAATAAAATTTTTACTTTTGAGTGAGATCAGAATATAGCTGCAATGGCTTATTGTTAATACATCATTCTGAAGCCAATTTTGAAACCACTGCTATCAACATTAGATATGTCTGTTCTATAGAGTTAAGTGGTAATAAAATTAAAAATAAAGAGGAATGTTGTAAAAGTGTTGACTCATATTTCTTATAAAAGGATTGGGAGTTTTTATTAGATACTGAGTATACTGGTTATAAAATCTGTCTATTCTTATTTATTAATGTACCTTTGCCTTGGTGATAACACCAACATGAGCAATGTTCTTTTATATTTAATATATTTTAAATTTTATTCTGACACCATTGTCTTTTCAAAAATGAACATTATTTTTCATATTCAAGAGCAATATGCTTTCTTTTTGAATGTGAAGATATCTTCAACATTTTTGAAGATATAATATTAAAGTCAATATTCTAGACACATTCTGATACAGTATACTACAGCTATTTATAAACCAAAGAATTTCTCCCAATCCATGTTTTCAGCAATGACTTTTAAAATCTCTAGTAAAAAATAGTAAACAAAAGCCAACATTTTATTTTATTACACACATTGTATATATTTACAGTTGAAACGTATGTTAGGCAAGTGAAAATGAAAACACTAACAAAAGAGAAAGTTTCTTGCTTTAAATTTCTGGTTATTTAGATCTCAGCTCCTATAAGAAACTTAAGAGAGACTTGGGACAGTTTCAGGATCCCTATTGGTGTAGTGGGCAACATGTTGGCCTACTAACTACAAAATCAGCAGTTGGAAACCACTATCTGCTCTGGATCAAAATGAGGCTTCCTACTCATCAGAAGTTATGGTCTAAGTTATCCACAAAGGCACTTCTGCCCTTCCCTGTAGGGTTGTCATGGGTAGGAATCAATCCATGGCTGTGAATTTTTCAACTATTGCTGTTGCTGATTTTTCAAATGTAATTCTTAATGTTGTTTATATGCAAATGAACCATTTAAATACCAGAAGAAGACTCTTTGGAGAAAGCTTAAGTAAGTGTCAGCCGGCTTCCCAGACAGCCCAAGCATTTAAACAACAACAATAATGTGGGTTGGATGTACTCACAAAGAGCTGACTTAGTAGAAAAGTCTGGTTACACAGTTCCAAAAGAAACCAGCCATTGACAATTGTATGAAGTGTAGTTTCATTCTAAAACACATGGTCTCACTGTAAGAATCAACTGGGTTTTTTTTAAGTCAATTTCCGACATGTTCTATGTAATTCTAATCATTCTTGTTTGAAGGATTAATATAATTAAACATCTTGATATTTCACCTACCTTTATACCCATTGAGTACCATTGGTGGCCCTAAAAGATCTTTAAATACTGTCTGACCAGGGCAAAAGACAGACTAAAAAGGCTGAGCGTCAGAGGAGGCTGTTCTGTAAGTAAGGCACAACTGACTGTATTTTGAATTTTGAATTTTCCTCACCTGAACTGTAAACTGGCTACTTCCTTCAGAACACTATAATCATGAGCAATCAACTCTGTGTGGCCATTGCAATGGATTGTAGCATCCAGTCGAAGAGCAGACAGTGCTGTTGGAAGAAGTTTGGTCTGAGAATTGATCTTTGCCTCATAAAAATATGCCCTGCGATGACCAGCTTTCGGAGGCAGAGAAAGTCAGATGTGTCCCCTTAGAAGCCTTTGCAACCCTTAAGGAGCTTCATTGACTACAACAATGGATTCAATCTTAATAATTGTGAGAATGTCCCAGACTGGACAGGGTTTGCCCTGCTGCACTAGGGCTTGCTATGAATTAGAACTATTTTGTGCACATATAACCTTTTGCCATCTACTGCAAAACCCTTCATTCATTTCAGTATGATTCACATTTATTTTTACCAAATATAAAATTATCTACTACTACTATCTCTCTCATTAGTATCAGTCCCCTGAGAATTTGGGTTGGGGCATCCTCTTACATCTTAGCCAAACAGTAACACATGCTCTCTTATGTAAACCTGACCCCTAAGAGCTTTCCTCGACACTTGTGTCTTCCTTTTTATCCCTTCACACTATTTGGAATTATTTTAATTTTATCTTCTAACTAGTTTTTGAGTGAGCTCATCCTTTTACCTTTCTACTATTATAGCCCTGTTCTAGAGTAGTATTTTTTCCTATAAAGCATAGCCCCCCCCCCCCCCAATTTCATGATTGGTATCAACTCATGTTATCCACACTGTGATTTCTGTAAAGTGATTCGAGAGATTTTTCTAAAATATAAATAGGGTCATATCATCTCTCTACTTAAAAGAACTCTAAGCTTCTCCATCGATACTGAAATAAATATCCAAATCCTTAATGTGGCTTAAATTTGTAAACTAATTCAATGATCCTTAGTATTAGTTGGAAATACGCTTTTCATTTTAACCGAGATAACCCATTTCCACTGTTTATAGAACTCATCCATGTTCCTTTCTAACACAAATTGTTAATTACTTTAATTCTCAATCTTTTTCTTCCCCTTCATTTCTCTTTCCAGCATTTATCTTGATAATACTTTAGGCACAATATTCTCAGAAAATCCTTTTTAAAAAGTAGCTTTACTGCCATATACTAGGCATAAGGTATAATTTAATTGTTCAGTTGAAATAATTTCAAAACATTTCTTCTTGTACTCATTGTTATTACTTCTGAATTTCCCCCATCCCTCTTTGCCATGCCCCAGGGCTATTATCAACCCAGTTACTGTCTCTATAGATCTGTCTAGCCTAGATTTCATATAGAAAAAATTACCCAAAACACAAACGGGAAGAAAACAAAACAAAGAAACATAAAAAATCCTATAATACTGACTAGGAAAACTGCTGTCAAAAAAAAAAAAAGCACAAAATGTTAAAACTTGAAAGAACTTTAAAATTGGTAGAACGGGTGATCAAATGATAAGGTATTACATTTTATCCCGACGATCTCTGCCATGATCACTTTCCATTTCCCTCTGTCTGAAAGCAAGGCCATTCACCGTCCGAGGTGATGGTGCAAGCAGATTCACTAGAGACTTAATCCATTGAGGACCCTGCAAATGGATTGGGGGCTTCCTTCTGTGAACCAGATGTTCAAATTTAGGCTCTGTTATTGCTCCCTCCTTTAGATTTGGATTTTATTATTTACAATCCTTGGAGCACTGAAAACCTCGGTGTGCTTCTTCCATGTGGACTTAGTTGACACCTCGCTTAGATGGCTGCCTGCTTTAAGACAAGCCTTTAAAACTCCAGATCGATTTCTTGTCCTATCCAGCAGCCATTTGGTTTCTTCTCACTTTGCTATAGCACTCAGGGAAAACTTTTGTTTCTCACCAACTACATCATTAAAAAAAAAAAAAAAAAAAAGCTCAAGTAATAGTAACGCCACTTCAAAATAATTATTCTCTCTCACATTTAAAACCAACTCATCTGGATTATGATTACTAGTTATGCTATTTACTAGACTGTAAACTCCACAAAAAGGAGGCTCTGTGTTTCTTTGGATCAGGATGTAAATCCCAATGTTGACAGAGGGTCTACCACTTATCAATCACTTAGCATATGTTGGCAGAGTGACAAAATAAATGATTGAGGGGTGGGTATTATAATATACAGAATGTAAACTTTCAAACTGGGAAGTTATCTTTTTGATAACCATTAAATATAACAATTTAAGTTAAAGTTGGAAAAATATTCATTCTAAATATGTGATAGTGTATTCCCCACCTGATATTATTAGTATACTCACACTTAAAAGTATAATTTAAGTGTATGTTGGAAATGGTACTTAATGAAAGAGAAGCAGAAGAACTTTCAAGAAAGGCAGTGAAAATGATTAATGAACTACAGGGATTAATTTATGTACAAAGAATAAGTAATAAGTTCAAAGTTACATTAAAATACTATCTTAACACTACCAGATTCATTCTATAAGGTTCTAATCCTAATATTTAAGTGTGACACATTTCATTAAAATTTATTTTTTTTGTTTGCCTTTTTTTTTTTGGGGGGGGGTGGCGTCACTGCTCTCTGGTGGTGGGAGTAGGAGGCCCAGCCCCACTGCTGGAATTGAACCTCCGTCCCAGTGGGCCGCAGTCCCGTGCACAACCACTACGCCACCGGGGCTCAGCCCTAAAATTTATTTTTTTAATACGTCATTGTATTGGGGACTCATACAACTCTTATCATGATCAATACATACATCAATTGTATGCAGACAACATTTGCACATATGTTACCATCATCATTCTCAAAACATCCTCCTTCTACTTAGATGCCCGGTATCAGCTCCCCATATTTTTCCTCCCTCTCCACTGCCCTCCCCCATGAACCCTTAATAATTTACAAATTGTCATTATTTTGTCATATTGTACATTATCAGTTGTGTTCCTTCACACTTCTCTGTTGTCCATACTCCAGGGAGGAGGCTATATGTACATCCCTTCAATTGGTTCCCCTTTCTACTCTACCCTCCCACCACCCTCCCGGTATCACCACTTTCACCAGTGGTCCTGGAGGGATCATCTGTCCTGAAGTCCCCATGTGTCCGGCTCCAGTGTACTTTCCCTGCTTTAGCTGGATTTGTAAGATAGAAATGGGATCATGATAGTGGGTGGAAGGTATTTAAAATGCATATTTTAAGTGTTTTAAAGGACATATAATAATCAACTCTACTATCTTAAAAATCAAAAACATTGATCCACTAGTCAGGGATAGAGAGGTTTTGATAGATTAATAAAATGAAAATAGACTTTAGAAATGTTCTTTTAGATAACTTTTTTTTCAAACTATGGATATTCTAAGTTGAAGAAAAAGTTATAATGTTCTTTAACAATTTAAAGAAATAAGCACCATTGGGATTGGAAATGTGTAAAACCCATAGATGAAATTTAAAACTAGAAAGTAGAGTGGACTTTACATGAGTTTTTTCTCAAACATATTTCTTATAATTGTGAACATGGTCGTTACTAAAGAAGAACACAGCCAGCATGCTGAGAAGGGGGGATGGCAAAATTTTGTCTTAAATTATCTTGGGACATAATATTAGAGGAAGCAGTCTTAGAGAAAGACATCTTGCTTACCAAATCAGAGTGGCAACAGAACAAGAGGAAGCCTCTTGATGAGGTGACTTGATGACTTGCTATAGTGGCTGCAAATATGGGCTCTGATTTAGAGAAAATTGTGCAAAAGGTGCAGGACTCAGTCATGGTCATTTTGCATGTAATCATTATAAACAGAATCAAGTCAATATCACCTCTGACTACCTACAGCAGCATAATTTATTTTAGGATATTAACTATGATTCAAAGTTTTAAACTTATTTCTATTTGAAAATTAGCATTATGCAGTGACTAAAATTATTTTCTTAAAGGAAAACAGCATAAACAACAACAACAAAAATGTGTGGATAACTGATTATATTCAGGATCCTAGATGCTAGCACAAATATTTTGACACCATTTTTGCACTTTATACAGATATTTTACATGTATGAATATTTATCTATTCTTGACTTTATGTTCACATATTCTTTTTCTCAGTTTTTAACATTCAATCTAAAATCTTACCCTTTCCCATTTATTATGAAAAGAATGAAATAATACTGAAATGCATATATAAATGAAAAAGAATGCTATGGAGAGAAATTGTCTTGCTTTCTTCTTGGACTCTAGACTGTATTTTGCAGACTCCCTCCTACCTAAGTATGGTCTGGTGTTAAGCTTCACAGCAATAAAATTGAGAGGAAAGGCTAGATGTGATCCCACATCTTGCTTTAACAGGAAATCCCTGGCATCCTCTCCTTTTCCATAAGACTGACAATGACTCAGCTGGAGTTGGAAGTCTTTTGGAAAGATGGTAAAGGTGCCCTTCTGGATTCTAAATGTCCAAGGATCCCGAAAACCTCACTCCCGACTGTATTCCTGATTGTGTACTGAACCAGCTTTTCAGAGCAGCTGGTGAGCTTGTTAAGGAGCGGTGGTGGTGTAGTGAGTTACCCCTGGGACTGCTAACCTGCAGACTGAAATCAGCAGCAGCTCCTGAGGGAAAGAGAAGCCTTTCAGCTCTCCCAAATTGGAGAGCTGGAGAACCCCACAGAAACAGTTCTCCCTAGTTCTCTAGGGTCAAGAAGAGTCAGAATCAATTTGATAGCAGTGAAAAGGGGAGGAGTCAGTCTTTCCCCCTAGATAACATAAATAGCGAACAGAAGTAAGCATAGGTATTTGAAATCCTAATCTTGGTATCCCCATCGTTATACTTATACAAAACAAGACATTTGAAGAATAGTGTCATTTTGTGATTCATTAAGTAACCAAAGGATATGGAAAAGATAATGATATTACTAGTTGTTTGTGGTTTCCAGCGCATTGGAAATGATAGTGATCTCATTGGTGGTTTGGGGTTGCCTGAGCATACTAATGGCACAGTGTGCTAGGAGTTGGGCTACTGACTGTTAGCTCAGTAGTTCAAAACACTAGCTTAGGGTTGAAAGATGAGGGAGAAAGATGAGTGGAGAAAGATGAGAACTTCTACTCCCCAAAAGGGTTACAGTCAAACACATAGAGGTTGTTCTCCAATGGTAGCTATGAGATGAAATCAACTTTATATCACTGAGTGTGATTTCATTTTTGAGTGGCTTCCCGACATTTCAATAACATTACACTAATATCATGTTTTCTATCATTACCTTTTAGCGATAACACTTGTAAATCAAATAAAGACATAATTTGGAAATTAGTCTCCTCTTCCAGCTGGGTTTCTGGGGCAAATATTTAAAAATTACCTAAAAGTGATAATAAATGAGTCTTGTGGAAAGAATTCTCTAATGTCATATCACCATAATTAAGTGTCCTAAAATAACACTTGGTCTGATATCAGTGATGGATTAATTATGTATGTTTGTTTGTGTGTGTGTGTGTGTGTGTGTGTGTGAGGCAGGGAGAGGGAGAGAGAGAGAGAGAGAGAGAGAGAGAGAGAGAGAGAGAGAGAGAGAGAGAACATACTAGAACTTTGAGTTATAAGACCGTCCCACTTACAGTTATTAAATTTGCTGACCTGAGTAACTTCATCAGAGGTTTTACTGTTTCCATTTAACTCTCATTTTACCTTGAAGGAAAGAGACATTAAATGCTCTTCTGCCTGTGTAGAATGCTTCCTTGGTGCCATTTTGTGGTATTTTCAGTCATCTCTGACATTATCAAATGGATTGACATTTTAAATATTTGCAGTGCTCAGTGGGTGCTAATTCAGCAAAGGCGAGCCACACGCTTCTACACTGTGGCACAGCAAGTGGTGTGTGTCTGTTTAATCACAGAGGCTGAAATGAGATCAAAAGGCACTGTGTTGTTAAACTCCTAAAACTGCTGTCACAGCAGACATACCTGGAGGGATCCTGGAAGTAGAAAGTTAAAAGTAGTGAAGAACTGTCTTAGACTGCTGGCTTATCTGAACCCATTAACCTAGCTTGGCAGGGAAATATATAATGTTTCCATAGTTCTACTAAATTCTCATTCATTTGTGGGCCTTCCAGCAATACTTGACTTTTTAATATTTTTTACTATAAATTCACATTTATCTTCAATGTTTTCTCAGAGTTGGGGATCCAAATATCATAAAAAAGGTGAACATTAAAAAAATTATATATATTGGCAGCCACAACCTTTGTTACTTGATCCAAAAGGAATTCCGTACAGTAAAGAATGGTATTGATAACTCTGCCTGTTGAAATTTTATTGTGCATGTTTAATTATTATTTAGAGATTTATTATAAAACATGTTTATTTGTGAATGGAAAAACTTTAGGGTTGCATCCTACATAATTTTATTTTATAAGGCATTAATTTTTCATATAATCTCACTATTTCTGAATGATCCATAAAACAATCATAGGTATTTTTTATCAACTTGAGTAGCTTCTGCTTCTTAAAAAATAAAAATAGATATTGGATTTTAATGAAATTCTTCTGGCTCACCACAGTCACATTTATGCTGTTGAAACTCTGCATGTCTCAATTATTCCTGAGAAAGTATAAGAGTCTCAACACCAACTTTATAAAAGGTTGCCTAATATCTATTAAACTAAACAAACACACTGCCATCAAATTGATTCCACTTCATAGGGCATCTTTATGATAGAATACAGTTAACTGTTCTTGTAGATATTCAAGGTTATGCATCTTGACTGAAGAAGAGAGACTTATCTTTCTCCCAAGGGGAAGTTACTCATGGGTTTGGACTACTGAGTTAGTGGTTAGCAACCCAACAGGAAATACACTACGGTACCTGGGCTGCTTGTGCAATATATATGGACTGTCCAATGTAAAGATGAGGGCCTGGTTCCGTAGATTATTGCACATTTTGAGAAAGTTTAAAGAATGAGTAGGATCACTTGGAGAACATGGTTAAGAATAAGTAAATCCAAGCAAGCCAAGAAACAGGGTCAGTGCATGAACCATATTCCCATGAGGGTGGAATATTTTAGGAGACAAATCTTTGACTTTTAAAATAAATATGTCCTATTTACTTGAAATTCTAATACATCATGCCTTTTAAGATATCAAAAGTTACTTAAATGTCTTCGAATATAATTATGTGCTTAAAAAAAAAAAATTTAAGGGGGCTGAGCCCGGTGGCGTAGTGGTTGTGTGCGGGACTGCAGCCCACTGGGGTGGAGGTTCAATTCCAGCAGCGGTTCCATGGGAGGAGAGGTTAGGCCTCCTACTCCTACCACCAGATGGCAGTGATGCCCCCAAAACAAAACAAACAAACAAACAAACAAACATTTAAATAAAATAAAATCATGACAAGTGAAGGTATTCTTATGGTGGTGTTTTCAGTTGTTTTGCTTTTTCCAGATTCCCAAGGGAAGACTTTAATTTCATACGAGGCTCTCAATATCCCTTCTCCACTATATTTATAAGGTAGATTCCAAGGCTATGTGACAAAGCACAGAGGAGATAAAGGAGAACGGTGATCAATATTAAATGTATGTAATTGTTTATTTTAGGAGGTAAAGGAAGTGGTTATTTTTTCAGTGTACCTTATAAATGAAAAAAATGGAGATGCAAAGAAATGAAGTAAAGATAGAAGCACCTAAGAATGTATTTATTGCGCATTCACTACAGACACTACAGAAGATATTGAGAACATATCAGCAGATCAAATTAGAGGGTGTTTTGTTGAGCTATCGTTTTAGAAGAGGAAGCTGCAAAATAGACATAATGATTAAGTACATTATTGAGTATATCAGAAGAGACATTCTTTGGAACAAATAAAATCAAATAGAAAGTGGACGTGGTATGTAGTACAGTATTGTAATTTAAAGTGAACAGTTTGAACTAGAATAATTATGCAATCTACAAGTGTAAATTTTGGGAGAAAAATTAAGGAGAGGGCACAAGTTAGTATGTGTGTGTGTGTGTGTGTGTATGTGTGTGTTTGCAGCACATGGAAGCTATAGGCACAGAGAAATCGGAGATAGCTTAAGAAGTTCTGCATCAACTATGCATTTCGCCCTTCCAAAAAGAAAACCTTGCTGCCATCAAATGGATGCCGACTCGGAGTGGCCCTGCGGGTTTCTGAGACTGGAGCTGTTTGGAGGAGTTGACAGCTCAGTCTTTCTTTGGCGGAGCTGTCAGGGGTTTTGTATTTCCCCCCTTTTGGAAGACAGCCCAACTCATAGCCACTATATACCCAGGGATCTGCATCCTTATTTAGTTTTCATGAAATAATACTAACAAGCATGAGTACTTTGTACTTATTTTTTTATTTTCTTTATTCTCATCTTAACAAACTCTAGCACTCATTACCAATGATTCATACTTGTCAAGCTATTGTCACTATTGCTAGGTGTTATCGAATGGGTCCCAACACAGAGGGACTCCATGCACAACAGGACAAAGCATTACATGGCCCTAGGCCATCGTCAAAATTGTCCCTTTGCCTGAGCCCACTGGCACAGCCACTGGATCCATCCATCTCTTTCAGGGTCTTCCTTTCCTTCATGGCCCCAACACTCTATGCAGCATGATGTCTTTCTTCAGGGCTGGACACTCTGACAATGTGTGCAAAGTATGAATTATTGAGTATCGCAATCCTTGCCTTGACAAATGGCATAGAAAATCTCAGCTCCTCAAGTCAGAGGAAGAAACCACTGGTAAGCTTATGCATAGCTTCAAAGCAATTTCTGATATTAAAAGCTTAAACAGACCCTTATTAGAGCTACAGCTGAAGGGTGGTCTGCAGGTCTGAGGGCACTCAATGTGTGACAGAAGAGGAGATGATTTCTTGGAGAGGAGTAGATTTCCTGTGGAAGTGGAGCCTTCGGGGTCTTCATGTTTTGATGAGGCATGATTCAAGGAGAAACAACTATACAAAGCCTCTAGTGACATCTCCCTCTTGACCACAGCACCTCTTCTGGTTCCTCTCCTGCTTCTCCCTGGTGGGAACCACCTTCAGCTGCCATGTGCCCACCATTGAGCCTGTGCTGAACAGCCTTTCCAGGATGGTCAATGGAGAGGACACTGTGCCTGGCTTCTGGTCATGCCAGGTGTCCCTGAAGGACAGCACCAGCTTCTACTTCTGAGGGGGTTCCCTGATCAATGAGGACTGGGTGGTCACTGCTGCCCACTGCATGGTCAGGACCTCCCACCTGGTCTTGGATGGAGAGTTTGATCAAGGCTCCGACGCCGAGGACATTCAGATGCTGAAGATCGCCCAGGTCTTCAAGAACCACAAGTTGAACCTATTCACCATCAGCAATGATATCACCTGCTGAAGCTGGCCACATCCACCCCCTTCTCCCAGACAGTGTCCTCAGTCTGCCTGCCCAGCTCCCAAGGCGACTTTCCTGGTGGCTCACCCTGCTCCACCATGGGCTGGGGCACGACTAAGTACAACACCAACAAAATCGCCCAGAAGACCCAGCAGGCCAACCTGCCTGTGCTGTCTAATGCTGACTGCAAGAAGTACTGGGGTAGCAAGATTACCGACATGATGGTGTGTTGTGGCTCCAGTGACGCCTCCTCCAGCATGGGTGACTCCGGCAGCCCTCCGGTGGCCCACTGGTCTTCCAGAAGGATGGCGCTTGGACCCTGGTGGGCATCGTGTCCTGGGGCAATGGCACCTGCTCCACCTTTGGGCCTGTCATGTACATCCGTGTGGCTGAGCTGATGTCCTGGGTAGGAGATCCTTGCTGCCAATTGAGCTGGTGGGCCCTTGGACCCCACCACCCTGACTCTCCAATAAAACACTTGTGTAGAAAAAATTCTTCCAATGATCAGAAATTGGAATGTTCAAAGTATGAATTTTTAAAATTGTAAGTGGTCCAAATGAAATGGGAACCATAAAAAATGATATCATAGGAATTATTGAGCTAAATATTAACCATCTTGAGTCACAAAATTATATGAATTACACAATCAAGAAAAATAACACAATCAACAGAAATCATTTTTCTGCTTACTACAGCTGTGGAAAGACATGATGAAGAAGCTGAATCTTAGCTAAAATAGGTCAGGGGCTGGCTGTGGAATATATTATCAATTCTTCTTATGTAAATTCAGGATAACGTTGAAGAAAACAAATCCACAAGAACTAAACTATGAAGTTGTATCTATCCCACCTGAATTGTGAGACTATCTCAAGAAGAGTTTTGATGCACTGCACACTAATGTCAAGAAGACCTGATGGGCTGTGGGAAGACTTTAGACTGTCATTCATAACAAAAGTGAAAGGTCACTAGAAAAACAGGGAAAACAGAAAAGGTCAAAATGGATGTGAGAAGAGAATATGAAACTGGATTTGAATCGTAGATTAGTTGAGGCAATTGGAAGAAAGGGTGAAGTCACAGAGGTGGATAGAAACATTCAAAGGAGGGCTCTAGATGACAAAACCAAATGTTATATGAATTAGAAAACTCAAAGGGAAGAATACATAAAATACATCTGACACTTAAATAACTCAATAAAATACAAGTCTGCATTGCAGTGTTGATAGATTCTAGGAACAAATTATTAAATAATACAGGAGCTATCAAGAGAATTTGGAAAATATAGAGTCACTGTATCAAGAAGAACTAGTAGATAATTTCAGGAAGTAGTATATAAGCACAAACCAGTGGTGCTGAAGGAGGAATTTCAAGTTGCATTAACTAAACACAAGGCCCCAGAAATTGATGGAATACCCATTGGAATGTTTTCAGAAAGCTAAAGAAGCACTAGAAACATTTACTTGTCTATGTCAGGAAATTTGGAAGATGCTACTTGGACTACTGACTGCAAGTGACGCATACTTGTGTTCCCTCTAACAAAAAGTAAGCAAACATAATTCTCAAACCACAGAACAAAATCATTTATATCACAAGCAAGTAAACATTTGCTTAGGATCATCACAATGGTTGAAGCAATATATTAACAGGAAACTTCCAGAAGTTCAGGCCAGATTCAGAAGAGGAACAAGGGATATCATTGGAAATATGAGATGGCTTTTCGCTCAAAGCAGAGAATACCAGAATGGTGTTTACTTGTGTTTCACTGAATATGCAAAGCCATTCATTGTGTGAGCCATAATAAACAGTGGATAACCTAAAGAACAGGAATTCAAAACACCTCGATTGTTCTCATACTTAACCTGTACATGGATCAAGAGGCAGTTGTGAGAACAAACCTGCAGGAAATACTGCCTGGCTTAAAATCAGGAGGAGTGCATAACATGGTTGTGTCCTCTTACAATACTTGTTTAATTTTTCTGCTGTGCAAATCATCAGAAAAGCTGGATTCCATGAATAAGAATTTGGCATCAGGATTGCAATGAGGCTTATAAACAGCCTGCCATGTACCGCCGACACAACATTGCTTGCTGAACATGAAGAGAAATTAAAGCACTTACTGATGAAGATTAAGGATTTCAGCCTTCAGTATGGATTAAAACTCTACATAAATGAGACCAAAATCCTCACAATTGAACCAATAACTAATATCATGGAAAAATAGAGAAAAGGTGAAGTTGTCAATTATTTCATCTTTTTTGAATATATAATCAACTCTCAAGGATGCAGCAATCAAAAGATCAAAAGACACATTACATTAGGTACATCTGTTGCACAAGATCTCTTTGGCATATTGAAAAGAAAGGATGTTACTTTGAGCACTAAAGTGTGTCTGACTCAAGCTATGGTAGTCTCCATTGCCTCTTGTGCATGTGAGAGTTGTATATTGAATAAGGAAAGGAAAAGCAGAATGGGTACATTTGAATTGTGGTGCTGGAAAAGAATATTGAAAGTACCATGGACTGCTAAAAGGACCACCTGGGTTAAAGTGAAGGAAATTGAAGTAATTAATGCAGAGGTTAAAGGACCACAGTTTCCAGAATGAATTGCACCGCGACGGTTTGAAAACACCAGCTTCTCCATCGGAGAAAGAGGCTTTCTACTCCTGTGAAAATTTACAGCACTGAAAATCCACAAAGACATGTCTACTCTGTCTCTGTAAGTATGAGTCATATCCTGTGTACACACTTAATTCTGTTAAATATTTCAATGTGTGGTGGACAAAGCATAGGTTCACTCTGGGGTAAGTATAGCTCTGTCAATATACCGACAGAGACACATGAAAAGAGCTTGAGTGTTTATTTCCTTTCAAATTCACAAGAAATTTATATGCTTATTTGGGAAAAGCCATTGTCTTATACTTTCTTATTATTTTTTAATCATAGTACATATATATTTTTACATACTTTCAAAGTTTTAAAAGTTAGCACTTAAATTTATGTCCTAAAAAAGTCTCTGTAGCTCCTTGGTATCCCGAAATGAGATTTTCCGTTTTCTATAACATTTCTACTGAACATATTTTTAAATTATTTAGAGAAATTGCCACTTCAAAAAAACTATTCTCTCAGTGATTCTAAAGGAGAAAACTTCCCAGTCAAAACATTTTAACCACCTCCTATCCAATGGCCTATGTTAAGACATATTTTTAAAAATCATGGTATAAGAAATTGTTCAATTCAAAAAACTTAAGTGTAAAATAACTTCAGAATTTGTAACATTTGGAGAATGGGACTGTTTCATGGTGTTTCTGGAGACGATATGTCATGGGAACCTTATCTGATCTATACTGGCTCCACAAACAAGAAGGAGAATTCCACTGTGCCCAAGAATGATTCCTTTGAAGCAGAGGTCACATGCCTCCATCTGCCAACTCCCTCTACTTTATTGTAATCCCAACTGTCCCTCCCGTGTCATGCTACTATGAGTTCTGAAATCTACTGCAATGGCCACGCTGAACTTCCAGACACTATACCAGGTTGGAAAAATTTATAGGGTTCTCAACATGCTTCCCCAAGTCAACATCAGGAAACATTAGTGGTGTAGTCCTTTTTGCCAACGCGTTTTTTTCTTCTGGGCCTCACCTTCTCAGTCACAGGGTACCAGACTCTGGAAGTCAGCCCCCTGCCCTGAGAGGTTCTGTTTTACTTATACCATGACCTAGAACTCTCACCCCTCTATCCATGCCTGTGCCTCACTCTCTCGGTGTAGGTCTTTTTCTTTGTCTCATGATCTTGGTGCTAGGATTTCTGTTGCCTCAGTTCCTCCCACCACTTCATGCCAGAGTCTTGCATGCACTAAGTAGTGACTACTTTCCTGATGATCTGGTAATGTTTCTATTCTCAGTTCTAAAATGACTTTTTTTTTTTTTTTACCCAGCCTAATGACAAAACTGACCAATCCTTGCATTAGGATCCTCTACACCTCATTTGCATGGTTTCACCCAGTTAAAAGATTATGGTTAGAAGATCCATATTAAACAATTGTATGTTGCCATTTGTGTGTGTGTGTTTGTGTGAAAGAGAAAAAGAGGAAGAAAGAGTAAGTAACAGGATAGCCTAGTTCAGACATGACTTACGCCTAATAGCATAATTATAATAATATCTTGCAGAAACATTTGCAAAGAATTTTGATTAAAAAATCAAGACGCTTAACTTAAACTGAGTATCAGTTAATCTAAGAGAGACTGTAGAGAATACAAAATCATTCAGAATTCCTGGGAGGAATCTCAATTGTAAAACAGATGCATTAGGATTGCACAGGATGAGCAGATTAACAATAGAAAATGAAAAGAAAACCTCAATTTTATCTTTAACTATCAGATTGCTCACTGAAGACCTGACAAAGCTGTTAATGTTCAATAAAAAAGCATATTTTCATGTACCTTTAGATCTACAGCTATTTTAAAATCAAAACTGAACATGATTTCATAGATTCAATTCTGACTCATAAAAACCTTTGTCTTATAGGACAAAGTAGAACTAGCTCTGAGGATTTCTGAGACTGTAATATTTTATGGGTGTAGAAAGCTTCTCTTTTTCCTGTGTAAGCTATTGTGCTTTAAAAATTTCTACTAATAGTTTCTAGATGTCCCAGTAAGTGTTCCTCCTGTATATACACCAAAAATCTGTCAGCTATCCTGATCAAATTTGCAATTATTTAAAAGTATTTTTATCAAAATTTCCTTATATTATTGTTAAAGAAAGTATCAAATGAGACTATAGTATACATATATACAGGATATATACAGTATATAGGATACAGTACATATGTGTGTATATATGTATATATGTGTGTATACTGTATACTGAAAGTACTTTGTGATAAACTGGACTGCTGCTAGCCTCAAGGTCAATGATTCAACAATAAAGCTTCTGTGACTCTGGCTTCTCAAAGGAAGAACTATCTCTAAGGAGGACATTGACATGCATATATATATATACCTAAAAAAGTGTATTCACAATTTCACAAACTCACCACAGCAATGTGAATTTATAATATTATAACTATGTCATAAAATCAACCATATCAATTTGATCAATATTTTAATGCAATGTAAATGTGATAAATGCTTTTGCTCTTTCATTATTTCCTTTCCCTACTGTCTAATAACATTCTCATACCCCCAAATAGACTAACTTAGACAAGTCTTGTTCAATGTTTCATGAAAGTCACTTGTAGTGGAGCAATTAGATATTACACTTATTTATTCCTCAAATCCATGCTCCTTGAGCTATGAAGCAGCCCTGGGTGGCATCGTGATTGCTTCCTGAGCTACAAGATGAAAGGTGGTATAAACACTTGAGTTTTAGAGGACCCAAGCATCAGCTGAGGCTCCCATTTTTATCACAAAAAGTGCATTAAAAAGGTGCTGAAAAACTCAGCTTATACACGAGTATACACAGTAAGCAGTCTGGAGTCACCAGCTATTCCCTGGGAGAAGAATCCGTCTCAGAAAACCTACAGAGACCCTTCTCACCTATTTATCCTCCAGGGTCATTATCAATCAACCTGCTTGGACTGGATGACAGTGAGTTCTGTTTCTTAACCCCCCTTTACATTAAATTGTAATCCCTGTTATAGGCTGCAATCCTTGCTCTTCATCAGCAAGTGCTCCGTCCAAGTCCTCATTCGTCTTCACACAATCAGGAAAGGTGTGTGTCAGGTTAGAATTCTCACACCATATTTATTCCATCTGTTTTTAGGACAAATCAACAGAGAAAGTGCAGTGTGAAGAAATATGTGGAATCAAGATTGGAGGAAGACTTATTAAGAATCTGTGATAAGCAGATGACATAGCCTTGCCAGTTCAAAATGAAGGCCTGAAGCACTGGCTGATGAAGATCTAGGAATACAACCTTCAATATGGATTATAACTTAATGTAAAGAAAATAAAAATCTCTTTCAACTAGATAAAAGGTAACATCATGATAAATTGAGAAGCAAATGAAGCTTTCAAGGATTTCGTCTAGCTTGGATCCACAGTTAACGCTCACAGAACATCAACAGAATGGTAAAATGACACATTGCATTGGGTAAATATGCTGTGAAAGACGACTTTAAAGTTTTGCTATGAAAGAATGTTATTTTGAGGTCAAACATATATCTGACCGAAGCCATGTATTTTTAAACATATTATATATTGGGGTTTCAATATGGAGGAAGAAAGAAGAATTGATGCATTTGAAATATGATGCTGGCAAAATGTAGTGAAAGTACTATGGACTGCCAAAAGAACTAACAAATCTGTCTTGAAGAAGTGCAGCCAGAATTCTTCATAGGAGCAAGGGTGTAGCCAGGGTTCTTTGGACATGTAGTCAGGTGATGCCAATGCCTTGCAAGGTAGCGGGGCAACAGGAAATAGGGTTGGCCAGATGAATTGACACAATGGCTGCAATGATGAACTTGACAATAACAATCTTGAGGATGTGCTGGACCAGGTGTTGTGTCCTGTTGTACATGGAAAGACCACGATTCAGAATCTATGCATGAACCCACAACTAATCACTGGTTGCATTTTGCAAACTAAAGGTGTTAGGGAAAACAGAACTGCAATTAATTTTTTTAGGTTTTTCTTTAAGAATCATGACAACTAATATCTCTGAACTTAATGTTGATTTAAAAATGTTTCTGCTGTGACACAGTGAACATGTGACTATGTGGATGTGGGACATGACTGATGTTTTTCAGTGTGGAAGACTAGGGGTGCAAATTCATTTGTTCGTGCAAATGAATATGAATAATCACAAATAGGAAATGTTTCATTTCATCCCATATATAAAAATACTATCAGAATAATTGTACATATATTATTTAAATAATAAATAAGATTGTCAATTTTGAGTTATAGAGTCCAGGTAGAACAGCATAGGCTTTCCCAACAGTTTTCAAGGCTGTACATTCTGATAGAAGAAAATGACCACATATTTCTCCCTTGGTAGACTGGTGTGTTCAAATTGCTATTTGGTTAGGAGTTGCATGCTTTAACTGTCAGGGCTTCTTGAATCAATTTAGGTAGGGGAAAATACACAATATGTTTGTTTATTTTTCTCTCTACCATCATCTCTACTCAGCTGGATGTGAAACCAGTGAGCCAAGTTTGGCTCCTAATAAGGCTATATGGGGTTTCTAAGATTGCAGGTCTTTGTGGAAGCAGACAGTCTGATCCTTCTCACTGAGAGATGCTGAGGGGCTTTAATCACTGACCATGCAGTTAGCTGTCCGAAGCCTAGTCTACAGTTACACCATGGCTCTATAAAATATCCTTTTATCAACTTTCAGCATTATATTTGACCGATCCATCTGTGGTAATCACATCCTCTCTTGTCAATTTGAAATAAGAGTGGAGGAGTAGAGTTTAATCTGTCAGTCAGGTCGCAGTTTGATGACCTCTTTGGAGGTGCTAAGGAGATGAGTAGCTCCCTTGAGGGAGGAAACATGTCTATTCCCTGTGAGACTTGCTTGCTGAGAAGAAGACACATGGAGCTAGGTGAGAGTCCTGGAGCTGAAGGAGCTGCGTGAAGACACCTGCCAGCACAGAGATTCTTTCACCTCCACTGGATCCACAAGACTTTCCATTGACTGGCCTGTTATTGCCCTGCTGGTCCATTCCATATATTGTGTGAGTCTGAAGAGAAATTTACAGATTGGTATCAGATATATCAGACCTATGGACTTGATCTGGTCAGGGCTGGTATGGTTTCTCAATATTCACTTGCTTATTTCTTATACACATAGTAGTGTTTCTGGATTTCTTTTTCTAGTTAACTTTGGCTAGCAAACTCTCCTTCCCTAGTTTACATCTGTTAGAACATTATCACACCCTAGTCAAATATTTTCATCTCTTATCTTTCTCTTATATCTTGGTGGTTAGTAGCCCAACACCTAATCTACAGAGCCATTAAGAAGGCATCTTTTTCTTATATCATAAGGCAAAAACCACATCACGATCAAAGCACTAGAGGTGGAGATCATTTTTTGTGATTGTAGCTTCTCTTTTCCAACTGAGCATGAACAGAAGACAATTGTTGAGTGACCATATGAAGAACACTAATTAGATGTCAGTTATTATCCTGAAAGGACCACTTTTGCTGGGCTTGGGGAGTCATTTGATGATGTGAGTCCTGGTAGGACCCTTTGTTTGACCAATCTTGGTTTGAGAGAGAAGCGTGATTTAGACTGGTGACTGAACTAAGCATTTGGAATTTGTCACCCTCTATAAGCTCTTAAACTATTAAGATGATGGCTCTGTGAGACATTGACACAAATGATGCAAACTTGGGTCATGAAGGAAGAATACAAAGAGGAGGAGTGGTGGTTGTTCTTGGAGATGTTGAAAAATGTGGACATTTGGGATACTTTAACCTCCCTGAGATTAATCTTGTGATGAATTTTTTTAATTGAATTTATTATTGCCTAAATCTACCATTCCATGTACGGAAAATATGGTCTTGGAGGTAGAAACAAAGCCGGAGTTCCAATAAGAGAATTTTGCAAGGCTAACTACTACTTCATCACGAATCCCCTTTTATTAGTAACACAAAGGGTGACTGTACACGTGGACTTCTGCTGGAATGTGGAGAAATCAATTTTGCTTCAGTTGTGGGAAGAGACACTAATTAAGCTCAATATCAGAAAAGGAACTGGAAAGACAGCACTGGTTTATTCCTTTCTGGTTACCTGGTGGTCATGGAGAAACAGGACAAATCAAATACAGATTTGTTTTCTTCCTAGTAGCTTCAGCTGATCAGATGGTCTTTTGTAAGTAGTGTGCCTGATTTTCTCCATCTCATTTATTACATTTCCCTAGATATTGGAGGCCCTACTAAAGCTGGGTGCACGCTGTTTTCCTCAGACCCAAATAACCAATCTTGCTCCTACCCACAGCTCATCCTGGCAAAGCTCTTTATTTGGTATCTGGAATAGCAACCTTTTTTCCTTTACATATCATCAGGACTCTTTTAAGAAGTTGTAAAATGGTTCAAGGACCGTTGGAAACTGAGAAATGCGTAGGATTCTCATTCTTTGCATGGCCTAGTATAGGCCTATCAGCTCTGCTAATTAGCAAGCTTTTCATGAGCAGAATGTTGAAAGGAAAGAGCAAAGTGACAATGACTCAAACTAGAACTAAACTGCTAGAGAGCAGTCATACTTTTTCAAGTGTGACCTCATGATTCTCTACACTCCAGCCCAGAAAGGAGGCCATTAGATTCCTTAGCAGCAAGGATCCAAGCGAGGAATGAGATGCCTTTCTTGGAGCCTTTTTCTTGCTACACTTTGGAGATTGAAAGTGAGGAGAGTATGAGCAAGATGAGGGACCATTTCATGTCTATCAGTTCTAAGCTGATTGGGAACTTTGTTGTTGCTGTTTGTTTATGTGTTTCTAAATTTTTCTGTGTATAAGAAGAAAAGCTACATTTCTTGATGGGGCAGAATGTCTGGGCTAGAAAAGCCAAGTATATCAGTGTGATGATGGTTAGGTTTCATGTCAACTTGATGCACCCATGGAAAAGTATGGGTGGAGTCCAATCTATTGACCGGGACCCAGCCTAAGGACACCTCTTTCAGGGCACAGTGTATTTCTAAGAGCTGCTGTGGAGAACTGGCCTCCTTCCTGCCTCTCTTCTTCCTGCTTGGTGAGATTCATTATCTGGCTCCCGAAGTCAGCAGCCCATGTGACCTTCCAATTCAGGGAGCTGTGGGCACCTTGCCATGTTCTTGCTGACCTTCAACCACACAAATGTGCACCCATTAGCTTGCTGCTTCACCTTTCTGCCTCATTTGCATCAGCCGTGTGCATGTACAGGGACCTTCAGCTACCTTCTGGATCTGAGTTGGGCTAGGCTGAGCTGTTTCCTTGATAAAAATTTCTTCCTTGTTCTGAAGGTTTTTTTTCTTATGCAAATATGAGGATCACTGGTTGTGTTTCTCTAGAAACCTCAGTGTAAGACTGTCAGTATCTCCAAGTTTTCTCTCAATTCCCATTCTTCATGTCATAATCATGAAGTTTCTTTGTCTTCAATTTCTGATTTCTATTTACATAGATATTCAATATAAAAGAATCCAATCAACATCACAGAATCCAAGCATCTCACAAAGCCCTAAAATCTTCCATTCTGAAAAAAATATCTTTGAGAGTAAGTTTCTGAGACAGATGGGGTGCGTATTCCTGAACATCAACTAAAAGCTCAGGTTCTGCCTGACAGGTAGACTCCTGCAGGGAGAGGGAGCCACCCAACAATCAGCATTTCTTCACAGTAGGCTCTGGGTCATTTAATTCTCTCTCCTTGCTCTGTCAGTTCTTGGGCTAAGATTTTCACTGGCTTTGATTTAAAAACTGTTCTAGTGTCCTCCTATGCAGGTTTTGCTTACTACCCTAAGTAAAGATTATATTCCATCATATTTCTTAAAGTCCTTCTCCTAAAAATTCCAATTTCTAGTCTTTACTGATATTGCCTGAGCCATCTCTTTTGTTAACTTATTTTCAGCTTATACACACAGATGTTAAGACCTTTCTTTTCAGTAAGTAACTATTATTGTTATAACAAGTTACCATGGGGTCATTAAAGACTATCGAATGGCTATCAAATTCAACAAAACTCTCTATGGTTTCTCATAGAGAGTGATGGAGGAAATGGGAGTGAATGACCCTTGTTACCATTGTCACTGCCAGAAAGGCACGAGTTAATAGTTCTTTCACATAAATTCTCCCCATATCATTATTGAGCTCTGTACATCAAGAGAAATTTAGATAAGATTACATAACTAAATATTTGCATTATTGACATCTATGTTTGTGGCACAATATAATTTTTTAATAATTTTTTTAATTGGAAATTTGAAATATGTCAGGATCAGCAAACATTGAAGCATTCATTCCAACTCTGTGTTTCAGGTCCCTGCTCTTCCAAGAGGTACTCAGATGATGAAGCAAGTGGTCATTTTCCCTTAGCTGCTCACCAGGAAAAATCCATCTTCTGAGGGAGAGCTTTGTAGCAATCTGTTTCTAGAAACCCCAAGGGCAGGTCTACATTGTCCTAAAGGACTACTGTGAGTCAAGATCAACTGCTCAGCATGGGGGTGGATTGTACTACCGAATCCTTAACAGTGCACATTGCTGACATCGGTGCTTTTGCTATTGCTGTTGTTAACATAATCATGTTCTCTACCAAAGGGACAAAGTGAAGTTCCAACTGTCTCTCTGTCTCTCTCTCTCTCTCTCTCTCTCTCTCCTCTCACACACACACACACACATACACACACACAAACAAACACATACACACTCACTTTGGTATCAGAAGAAAGTGGTTCTTTTCCCATGTTGAACAGGAATTAAGGGTATATATGCACCCTTAAAATTGATTTCAGCAACATCTGACATATGTATGTCCAGAAGCAAGGAGGAGTGGCTTGTGTGCCCTTTGTGGTTCTGAGGCAACCACAGCTCTGCTTTGTCTTAGCCCTTCGTGGCCCCCAGACAGGCTGTCACACACCTACAACTGCTGCTGACTGGCTGCTGCCCCACCCAGTGAGCTCCACAGGGAGATCCTGACCCCTCCTTCATTCCTCTGGGCTCCCTAGGTTTGCTTTTAGAATTCTGGGTGTGGAGAGGCATTCAATTACATGTAAAAGTTGGCAATGCTGCAAAAGCTTACATAAGTATTATTTACATATGTGTATCAAATATACTAAATATATACATATATATTATATGATATGGCATTTACAGCAATATCGATATCACATACTATCTGTTAAGTGAGATATATTGATTTACGTGTATCCGAACAGTCTATTTATCCTGGAAGACAGACATTTTATTACCGTGGTCTTACAGATTCACCTTCTATTTAATATCTCAAAGGCTTTAAGCAAGAAAAACTAATTCAACAAACAAAACCCAATAGCTAGTTAGACAGGCCATAAGAAAAGACCAGTTTCATTCTAGGTAATCTGGACCTTACTTAATAAAGGTGATAAGGGAGATGAAAGCCTGTTGCATTGATTCCTCTTTCCCATTAGCTAACACTCTCTCTTTTATTTTGCTTCTCCTTTCCCAGCAGATTCTAATGTGGTTATGAGAGTTACAATAGTAGACAATATCGACTCCATTCAACTAGCAGTTAATCTCTATTGCTCAGAGGTGAGAAGTCAAAACACCATCCTCTCTATCAGTGATGTCTGCAGATGATAGCTACTGAACCACATAGGGTTAGTTAAAAGAGGAGAAAGAGTCTCCAGTTTTTTCACAACCCAAAAACCATTATTTAATTGTATTACAGTGCTTCACTAGTAAAAGAATAGTACATCATAGAAGATTTGTGTGTCAAAGTATTATACCTTTAAAAGCTTAGGTCAATTAATAAGAGCTATTTTTAGTTAGGTAAAAGATTTAATGGTAGATGGACAAAGATAATTAAGATCAGTTTTGCCTTTCAATGAGCTAATATAATGCAAATTACAATTTTTGTTAGCAGTAAATTTTTTGGAACTCTCTCCTATATTTAATAATTAATAATGCATTTCTGTTCTTGAATCTCTAAGATTCTGAGAGGGTCTCTGATTATGAGCTGGGCTACTAATATCAAGAGCAGCAGTTCAAAACCGCCAGCCTGTTCTTGGGAGAAAAATGAGACTTTTTACTTCCAGAAACCCACAGTCGTCCTATTCTTTCTTATTTGATGGCAGTGAGAGAGGAAGTGAGTTTCTAAAGTCTATGAATTCATATAAATCTATATAAAATATTTGGATATCAAAATGGATTCAAAATCCACAATGACACATGAATTTTAAGAATCTCCCTGGAAATTCTCTTGTAATGTGGCATTTTTATGTAAATTGCACTCTATTCATCCGCTTCTAGCATTGTAGCTTCTCTTTCATAATTTAACAAGTGTTCTTTTTGAATGTATCAGTGCATGCTTTTCTTCAGTCTGTCCTCAATGTCTTTTTATCAAAAGAGGAAAACATACAGATAATATAATAAACAATTATGATGACTGCTGTCTTTTCCCCTTTTAGTCAATCATTATATTTCTTTCCTGAAGGTGTGAGTGCTATGTGCAAAGCTGGGGGCACTCCATTTTGCTAGTCATGTGGGTCTATGATAATCATCTGCATGGCTTATGGCTTTAGCAGAGTCTAAATATATTGTAATGGAGCATTTAAACAGACAAACAAAGGAGAGGAAGTTGAAGAAAATGTGAGAAAGCCTCCCTGGCAATATCGTCGTTTTCCTATGTACAAAAATGACAGTCATTCTGGCATGTTGAAAAATCCAAACCACATTCTGTTATTGTGCTTTCTGAGACACTTTTCTCCCCAGTCCAAGTATACAAGAATGAAAGTCATTCCAGTAGCAAATTACTCTTTCTGAAGAGAAGACTTAAGTTTAAGTATACAAATGAGGTTTGAAGAAAGGGATTCTTAATTTTTTGACAATGAGGGGAGGGTAAAGGAGCTGGATATCTGTCCATATTTAATGCACAGGGAAGGGTCCCTATACTACAAAAATTCCTTGTCAATCTACA
>PVJH01016256.1:0-51052 GCA_004026705.1 Nesogale talazaci
TAAAAGGAAAATATATAGTTTTAATGTACTCCTATATTTTTAGAGTTATAGTCTTTCTCAGAAACATACAGAAGAGAAGCAAACGACAAAATCTTTCCTATCCCATCATTGTACAAAAGCAAAGTAAATCCATAATCCTATTACCATTTCAGTTTTTCAAACATATTCCTTAGCATCTGTAGTCGCCAATACCAGATAACATCCTTACTAAAGTGTTCACTTATTGAACTCTTCAATGCCTTCTTTAGAATTCTCAAGGACTAAATACTAAACAGCAATAGCATTTATAGAATATAATACATTTATAAAAAGTAGTTTATAAAAAAACAGTTGACTACAGTTTGGGTTTGATTTCAAATAAACATCATGATTATGCTGGGATGGGTTGTGTTCTGGATTGCACATATTCCCCCACCTCTGGGAAAGGATTTCTCACTCTTCTAGTGTCAAGGTGGTTGCCAGCTGATTCCAGCCCCAACTTGTAGAGACCTCATATGCAGCATAGCTACAAGTCAGAATGTTGTGATTCGTAGGTTTGGTTGGATTTATCTTTGGTAACTACATTACCAGCCCATTCTTCCTAGTCGGTCTATATCTAAAATGTTCCTAAAATCTGTTCAGTGTCACAGAAAGAAGGCACTACAGAAGGACAGATGCTAGCTATTCTTAAAGTATATTGACCAGGAGTAGAATTTGATTCTCCTGCATGAAAATGAAAATGTACACTGCCACACCACTACCTCTCACTAAAAGCAGCGTTGGTTATCTGACCTGTTTTAGCCAATGAAAAGTGAGCAGAAGTAACACATCCTTTCCAGCCAGAAATTGTTAGCACGTCTATGCACTCTTCAGTTTTTCCCCTGTGCTCTGTCACAAGAATAATAAACAAATCCTGCTCCATCAGCCTAGAATCGAAAACAAAATGTCACAGAGTCTAGGCCTCCACATTTGGCCATGTGTCATGTATAAAATATAAACCCTTGTTGTCAGTAGACACTGACAATTGGGGGTCAATTTTTAATCTCAGTTTAATCTAGTATAACCTAACTGACTAAGAAAAATTCAAAGATCAGTAATACTAAATCAATTAGTAGAATAATTAGCAAAAAGATGGTAACAACCAAATTATCTTATTTATTGAAAGAAATAAGCAGCCAAATGTTTCTTAAATGTCAACATAGTTACTGACTACACTAAGTCACAGATATTTTGTAAGGAATTCAGAATCCAGAGATTTATAAGTTCTTTAAAAAACAGGGATTGGTATAACCAAAGAATCATACCTAGAAAACACTTTATATTTTACATATTCTATAGACTGAGGAAACACAGTTCTCACCATTTTTCTAATTTCCTTTTCTCTTTTTTAACTAAGAAAATTCGACATTGGGCTCACCCCCAGTGGCGTAAGTGGTTGAGTGCGGGACTGCGGCCCACGGATTTGGCGGTTCAAATCCAGTAGCGTCTTTCAGGAGCAGCGCTAGATAGCTCCCACGACCACCAGAGGGCATTGATGACCCGGCCCTGTCCCCCCCCACCCCCCAACCATAAAAAAAAAGAAATTTCACCATTATCTTCTTTAAAAAGACTCTCTAAATATATTATCAAACTGATTGTAGCCCTAATGATAAGTGGTTTAGAAACTGGCTGCTAAGCACAACTTTGATCATTTTACACTACCTGGTGACTCCTGCTGGTAATATACACTAAGAAGGATTTTGCCTAAATATCCCTATGGGTCAATTCTACTTACCAACAGCATCTAAATAAAACATTGTCTTTATTGAGAAGTTAACTATTAATATCTCACAGATGATATCAAGAGCTCTGCATTTAATAAAATGTAAATTATATTTTCAGTATCTCTAAAATCTCTAATATCTGATTCACTATATTAAACCTTCAAGTCCAGGGACAGCATTAGATACATTTTACTTCTTCAAAAATTAGCATAATATCAGAGATATCATGCTCTCTACTGTCAGTATTGCAATTTTGCATGTTTAATGATAGTCAAATCACTCATTTAAATTCCAATTTTCCCCCTCTACCCCTTGGTACTTAAGCATTCGATTACCATTGTATTCGGAAAATTAGCATGTATGTTTAACTTAAACATTCAAGTTAACAATACCCTGAGTAATTAAATAAACTCAGAATGCTTTCATTCTAATCCGACTTTAAAAATTTATGTTCTCTAGTACTCTACGTATTTGTTTTGACTTTGGCCCCACAAATCAAAAAGACAAAACAAAACATGTTGCAGCTCTTTTATATAATACCTGCTTTTCTACTTTATTTGCTCCCATTTCTTCTTACATCACTAATATTCCTTTGAAATGTGTGTCCTTCAGGGAATGTTGGTTGGTGGGGAAACTTTTCAGTTTTATTTTCCTGAAAAAAAAAGCTTTTTATTTTTCCCTTTTCTTAAAAGTTCAGTGATAGTGAGTCCTAAGATAATGTGCTAACCTGGGTAGACTAGAGAAACAAATCCACAGAAATGTATATGTGTATAAGAGAGAGTTTTATATAAAGGGTAATATACATTAAGAAAAGATCCCAACCCGGTCCTGTCCAAGCCCATAAGTACAACATTAGCCCATATGTCTGACACTGATCTACAAAGTCCTCCTCAAACTCACAAAACACCCGCAATGATGTTGAACGCAGGATGATCACAGGCCAGAGTGGGGAAGTCTTGTGGATCCTGTGGTGATGTCAGTATCTCAGTGCTGGCAGGGTTCTCAATGCAGATTCTCCAGCTCCCAGGGCTACATCAGGGTAGGTCCATGTGGCTTCTACTCAGGGATGTCTCACAGGAAGTAAGCCTTACCAGCTGAGGTAAAGAACTAGCTAAGGCAGCTGCTCACTGGTCCAACCAACAGAGAGCAATAGAAAGAAGAGGTTCGCTGAGCCATTGATCTCTCCACCCTTCAATTAAACTGCCCTTCAATTAATCCTACAGGTGTCAATTGGCCAGGTTGACACAATAAACCCAATTATCAAAGTTAACCACTATTTTTCCTCAATACTTTCAAGCTATTAGCCTCCTGTTCTCTAGGCTCCACTGTTGCTGTTGATGTCACTCATCTCCACACTCCAACCAAACTTGGGAATTGATTTGACTTAGCACCTTCTCAATAAATGATTCATTAGCAATTTCACAATTCATTCTGGTCGAGTCCTTGTTCATTCGGATTTGAGGATTTTTCTAGAAAGTGAGTTTTTGAGAAATTGCACTATTTCATTGGCTTTCTACTTTACCTGTGTTGGAGATTTATTTTTGCATTAGTCATTTGTTTATAGCCTCTTAATTGTTCCTACGATGTTATCTCTAAAATTTAGCTTAAATATGTACAGATTTATAAGACACATATGTCAATGAACAGAAAACATATTCATGTACTACCAGTTAGTAATTCATTTCTACGTGACATTCTTAATATTTATGATGGTCTGTGTGCAATGATATTCAAAATTCTTAAAACTATATATTTATTCTTCTTGTTTTGTTTTTGTTTTTTGGGCATCACTGCCCAAAATTCACTGCCATATATTCTTAAAGAATTTGGAGCAGTCTCTACTTGTTTATCATGTAAGTGCAAATTCTACTGTCAGAATTCACATTAAATAGAAGTTATACATATATGTATTTTCAGATGAAAACATTCAATTAGAATAAATAAGGTTCTCTAGAGATATAAATTAGTGTCACACATGAATGGATACATACAAACAGAATAAGAGAGATTTACCACAAGGTGTTAGCTCACACAATCATAGGTATTCTAAAATCTGAAATCTATAAGCCAGATGACAGGCTGCAGGCTCCTGATGGTTCATGTGATTGTGGGGGAATGGTGCCATCGTCCTGTAATTGTGTAATTGTAAAACTGCTAACTGCAAGGTTGGCAGTACAAATTCAGCTACCACTCTGTAGCAGCAGCATAAGGCTATCTCTACCTATAAAATTTGCAGCATCGGGCTGAGCCCCGGTGGCACAGTGGTTGAGTGCAGGACTGTGGCCCACTGGCTTGGCGGTTCAAATCCAGCAGCAGCTCTCCAGGAGCAAGGCTGGGCCTCCTACTCCCACTAGAGGGCAGTGATGCCGGCCCCCAAATTTGCAGTCTCAGAAATTCTATTTAACCTCACTCTGAGTCAGAAACAACTCAATGACCATGGGTTTACAAGCACACAACCTATACCATGAGATATAACAAAAAACATATGTTATATTATAAATCCTTACTTCTATACCTCTGCCTATAAATCTTATTGGGTAATGAGTTGTCCTTATTATGTTAATGAGGCAGAATTGAGTGTGGGGTATACCTTGAATCAATATCTTTGGAGTCCATAAAGGAGACTAAACAATCCAGCCAGGGAAAATGAGTTAAATCAGATGCTAGGAGGCACAGAGATCTCCATGAAGTCAGGAAGCAGCCATGGAAGAGAAAAGGGCTTTACTCCAGAGAGGAAGGCACCCCCTGGAGCCATTGCTCTGAATTTGGGTTTCTAGATTGCTCAACCAGGAGAAAACAGATGTCTGCTGGTTAACACCAGCCCCTGGAGTATTTCTGTTATATCAGCACTAGATACCTGTGACAAAAGCCTTTTATGTAATTTATATATAATTTTGGAAGAAGAATGCACATATATCATCACTGTTTTCAAATAAATATTGTATTATTGCAATAACATGTCTAAGCCAAAATGAAAATAAAATAGCACTGAAAGTATTATCACCATTCCAAGTTCTCTTTGACTAAAAAAATAAAATTTATTTTGCATATTTTACATATATTTTTAAAATGTAAAAATTTGTAAATCATCACTAGCATTCCAATTCATGTGCATGTAGGTTTATTAGAAATCATGCATTTTTATACATGTCTCTGTGATCAAGGGAAGGTTGCAGACAAGTTCTCTCAGTAATATACTTGTATTAGTCCCTCTAGGATGCTTTCCCTTAAAAAAATTAAAGAGGCTACTTTTTATGGCACAGGAAAAATATTTTCCAGGTTGGGGTTAATATCTGATTTTTAACAAAACTCAAGCAAATATTTTCTCACATCACTGAAGTATCGCAACAAATTTGGAGGTATGTCATCCTCCATAAGACAGCCATTTCAGATGGGTCAACATCCCGAGGGACATTGAGAAGACATCAAAAAGTTGAGTCAAAAGGCAGAACACTTTCAACTTCCACAAAGGAACTGTGGCTGAACCACATATTGGTTAAAGTAAGACTGCTATTGACACAATGACTATTGAAGTTGGGATTTCTTTTTGTTTAACATTTAATTTTAAATAAACATCTTGACCGCAGAATTCTTTGATCTGATGAATACCAAAGTCAGCTCAAAGAGCTGGTCTTTCCATCAGTCTGCTGAGCTAGCTCGAAGACAATTTTATGGAATGAGTTTTTACCAATGCTATATTCAGAGTAAGCTATAACCAAAACAATGGCTTCTGAGGGGCTCTGCTGGGCTCTTTGTACTCATGCAGGAAAGTCGTGGCTCATAGAGTTTCAAGGCTCGGAAGGTTAGGTTGAATCATCTTGGGGAGTCTAAAGGAGCAATCTTTGTTTATTTTCTTAAAGGACACATGATGACCTTGAGAGTTTAATTAGGAAGAAGTTTCAAGATAATGGAAAACTGCATTGGAGAGCAAAAGAAGTCAAGATAAATACACTTTTTCATGAATATATTTTTTCAGCCTAGAAAGGTACTTGCTTATTCTTCAATTGTAACATTGGCTCTCCCAGGAGAATTTTCATGGGAAACACTATTCCATCCACTGAACAGCCCTGAGTATGAATTTTCAGGGATATTTTTATTCCCAAACCTAAAGAATATTCTAAAGGAATACAAATATTACATCCCTTGCTAATACCTAAATAGACATAGCAAAAGGATCAAAATTCTTCAGGAAAAAATTAGAGATGGAAAACTGCCTTCAGAGTCACAGAGACTCAGATTAAGGATATGCTGAAAAACAATAGCTTCACATTTTGGCAACTTCTAAAATAGAAATCATTTCTATTATTTTGTAGTGATACTGTTTTATTTTCATATAGTAGTACAAATGATAGAGTATTCAAAGAGTCAAAAGGTGAGGACACGATATTAACTATCTTCAACTCAACACATGTAAGTGTGATGACTGCTGTGTCTATGAGAGTAGTCTATT
The DNA here is from genome assembly GCA_004026705.1 of Nesogale talazaci. Lineage (NCBI taxonomy): Eukaryota > Metazoa > Chordata > Mammalia > Afrosoricida > Tenrecidae > Nesogale > Nesogale talazaci. The sequence continues at coordinate 6,193 of PVJH01016256.1, forward strand.
TCTGAAATTTCTTGAGAAGACTCTGGGTTGTATGATTTGTAACTTAAAAAAAATAGTAAATAGTACCATTGAAGGCATTTGCTTTAGATTTAAGACCCAAGATTATCACTATAAGTGATATGTTCTTCATGCACTAAAAGCATTTCATAGAAATTAAAACATTTTAAAATCATTAATTATATAAAACAAAGAGCTCCTTTGATAATTTCAAGTCAATAAATTTGTCAAAGATCAGCTCTGGTCATTGATGTATTCACTCGAAGTGAATTATTGGAGATTATTGGAAATTTGGTGAATCATTCTAATATATCTGGTTTCCCTAAAATCAAAAGAGAATAGGATATACATGTTAAATATAGATAAAAGATGACATTATAAAATGCTGTTGTGGGGCTGAGCCCCGGTGGCGTAAGTGGTCGAGTGCGGGCCTGCGGCCCGCTGGCTTGGCGGTTCAAATCCAGCGGCGCCTCTCAGGAGCGGCACTGGGTAGCGCTCACGACCACCAGAGGCAGTGATGCCCCCGCCTCCCCCTCCAAAAAAAAAAAAAACCAAAAACAATAGCTGTAAGAGCCCCCAATAAAATGCTGTTGTGTTTGTAGATGTCATGGAGTCAGGTCTGACTCAAAGTAACCCTGGAGACAAAAGAATGAGACACTGGGCATTCCTGCACCATTGCTCATCACTGGTGAGAAGCTTGAGTCTCTTGTTGAAGTTGCTGTGTCAATACATCACCTTGAGGGTCTTCCTCTGTCTTGGTCCCTCTGCTTTAAAAAATATTGTGTCCTCCAGGAACTTATAACTCCTGACAACATGTCAAAAGGACATGGGAAAAAAGCATCCCCATCCTTGCCTCTAAGGAGACCTCTAAGAAAAATCCATTTTTTTCTTTTGCCAGTCTATGGTACTTTCAATGTTTTGCTTGAACATCATAGATCAAATACTTCTATAGTTACCATCTCAGAAACACAAAGCTGTAAATTCTACTGTCATATAAAGTCACTATGAGTTGGCATCAGCTTGTTGGCAGTGCATGTGAGCATGTGTGCTTCATGTTTCATGTTCTTTATGTTATCCACCTCCTCCTCAAATCTGCAGTTATTAGTGTTTGATGCAATATATTTGTTCTTGAGGCATTCTCAATTTGCGGGGTAGGATATGCTCAAGATTATATTTTGGCTGTTATGGACTTGTTTTAATTCTTTTTACTTCAACCTAAGCAATTAATAGTCTGTTCTAAAGTCAGCGCTGACATGATTTTAGCTGCTGTTACTGAGCTTCTCCATTATCTATTTGGACAGAAGTAATCAATTTGGTTTCTGTGTATTCCATTTGGAGACACCCACATGTAGGGTTGCCTTTTATGTTGTTGAAAATATATATTTATAATGAACAAACCATTCATCTTGAAAATTTCTATTTTGCGATATCCAGCTTCATTTTTATCACCATGATCGTGTTTTCCAACTAATGTGTCTTCTTCTTTGTTTCCAACTTTTGCATTCCAAGTGCCAATAATTATAAATGCCTCTTGATTGCATGTTTGATCAATTTCAGACTGAAACCATTGGTAGAATCCTTCCATTTCTTCATCACTAGCCTTAGTGGTTAGAACACACATTTATATTACAGTTGTATGGATTAGATTTAGCTGTGCTAAAACCTGGTCTTTTGGATGATCCCGTTGGTATTTGAAATACCAATGATGTAGCTTTTCAGCATCCCAGTGTTTCTATGTGGTTGCGATGCACCTTTATTTAAAAAAAAAAAAACAACACAACATTTTATTGGGCCTATGGTGAAGGTTTGCAGACTCGATCCATTTCCCAGTCAACGAAGCACAGTTCCACCGTGCAGCGTCGTGGAATCTCATTCTTCCCTGCGCTTCCTATTGGCATTCCTCCTGCTTTCCCTATCCTGATGAATCTTTTTCTGAGGAAAACACTGTCCTTTTTATCTCACATCATGCTGAGGAGTCCATAGCTCGCGAGTGCTGTTTCCCTCGCGGATATCTGTCACTGGGCTGAAAGCGACTCCGGCATCCTGACTTCAGGTCCAGATCTGAATGAAGATGCAGAGCCGTGTTCTGGGTTCCATCAGTATCTGCCTAGCTAGGGCGCCTGGTCGTTTTTCATAATTTTGAGTTCTTTTTCACATTATCGCCCCCTCTATCTGGGAGTCTTCCTCCCTAACCTAGAGCAGTTGCCTATGGTAGTCGGGCTCCCGGGTGGTAGAGACCAGATCTTCTGGCTTCAAGGGAAGTAAGGACGGCTGTCTGAGTAGTTAACCGTGCAGTGGACTCATGATTTCCATGTGACTTTTGATTTCCTCCAGACAAGGAGAGAAGAAGCATCACACTTTCGAGGTTTCCTCATGAAAGGAGAGTGTGGAGTGTGCTTTAATTGTCTGCAGCTTCTGGATTAATTGCTAAGCCGGATTTTTAATTTTTAAGTCATTGTTTGATATATGGAGTTTTTAATCCAGCTTTCATATATACAGCACTTTGAATTGGATTTCTTAAATGTAAAATAAGAATTTAAAGAATATTTCCGACTTATATGCCTATAGTACTAACTGAAAGAGAAAGGTATAATAAAGTCAAGCATAAAACATTTCATTCTAAAGAACAAGTAGGCTGCTAGTACTTTAACAATGTAAAACCCCTCCCACAATATCCATGTTAAGTCTTTATTGGCAGTGAGGTGGTCCATAGATTATGAGTAAGAAAGTTTTTAATGAGAAAAATCACATTTAACTTAAGTCTTATGAATAAAAGTATGTGGGTCTAAAGGTAAAGGGCTGTTCCTAGGATGGAAAACTGGACCTTTGTGCATGAATATAAAAATATTTCTCCTCATTTCACCTCGATTTGAGGGCAAGATTGTTCTGTGAATTGAATGGATGTACTTAATATGGATGACCATTATGGCAAGTTCTAACAAGGCCAAATTCTGCTACCACAAAAAATTTTGAACAAATAATCATCGAAAGGAAAATAGTCATAAACCCTGGCAGATAGCCTGTACTTAGTTGAGCTTTTAAAACATGCTACTCAAAAAAAAATGCTACTCAAATAATTTTGGACAGTTTTCAAGTACTTAACACATATTATTTGAGTGGCTTTTAACTTTTTCTCTGGTTCCCAGTAAAAAATAAATTTTACATCACAACAATCACACACATGCACAAACTCTTTGAAGTTCCCTGTATGTGAATATATATATATATATATATGACTTCAAAAAGTTCATGAAAAAAATTTGAATTTAAAATATGTATATTTCCTTGTAAATTTTTGACATATATGTGTATATGTGTGTTCTAGTGCATTTTACCTTCATTATTTTCTATAATACTATAAATTTTATTCTTCTATAGTTCTAAATTAGAATTATCTTGGGGGCTTATAAAATATATCAGATCACAGAACCTCAATGATTCTCCTGGCGTGGATTTTGAGTACTGGTTTTTTTGTTGTTTTTGTTTTAATCCCCAGCTAATTTTCCATGGCAAGAAATTCTGAGAATTGTGATCTACTTATTTCCATGTGTCATATATTACACCTTTTCATTCAAGAAAAAAAAGCTATAGCCAAATGAAAAATAGAAAATGTACAAAGTTATTTTCCCCATCCCTACATCAGCAATTTTTCCTTCTGAAGTGTCAGCATAATATTGAAACACTTTATGTGTTACTGCCTTAAAAAATAGATAAATGAAGTACAAGCATTTCCAAAATAGACACCCATGTCATCACTACTTCACTTGTTTTTCTTGGCTTCAAAACTCTTCACAAAGTGTTCTTATCACCTATTTCTAATTTCTCCTCTCATTCCCTTTGGTACTTACTCCATTCAGGCTCTTCCCATTACTACCACTTCATTGAAACACCTTTTTCTTCAAAGTCACCAATGAATTCCTTGATCCAATACCACGGGAGTCTTTCTTTTGGACCTCAGTCATCATTAGCTGAAGCTCTCAGAAATTCTCCACTCTTCATGTCACTTAACACACTCCTTACTCACACTCATAATCTCTTGCTGTCCTTATGATTTGAGGTATAAAAAAGATCCCAAGCCTGATTTAAATCTGATCCCAAATCTCTGTCTTAAGCAGGAAAAGGCAGAACAAAGAATATGACAATAAGTGGCAAATATGTGGTAGACTTAAGTTGCGAACTATGAGCAACCTCAAAAGCAACTGAGATTTTGAATCAAGTCCAGTGACCTCAAAGCCAGTGATGTGGAGATATTTGTCCTCTGCATCTGCACAAGCGAGGACATTTCTGCTTAAGAACACAGGCATATTGCGGTTCCTTCAATCTGCAAAGGATATGTTTAATGTAAAATTCTGTTTCATCTCAGTAAAGTTTCCATTTCAGTTATCTGATGTGACTTATAAATTCTGTGCACTTCATAAAGTCAAAAATTGAAGTTCACCATATCCAGAAAAAAAGTTCAGTTAAAAATACATGATTGGTAACATAATGTAGGGTATTTTTTTTTTATTTTGGCATCTACAAATGGCAGAGTCAGAGATTTTTGTTGTTTTCGGAAAGGTCAAGCTATCTTTCTCTAGTTTGCTCACCAACAGAAATGAAACCACTTGCTCCTCACTCTTTCATAATTTTAGTATTGAGTTACCTTATCTATATGTTCTCTATTCAAGCGTAGAAAAAAATTACATTTCTACTAACACCTGTATCTAAACATACTCTTCAGTTAATATACCATTAAAATTTATTTCATTTGCAATTTTCACTCAAAGTCAAAATAAAGTTGAAATGTAGACCTCTTTTCTTACATAAATTTATCTTCACATTTCAAATGTCATTATTAACCTTAAGAAATATTTTTTTCAATCACAACTGGTAAAGATGAAACCTAATCTTTTTAAAAGTCCTAAGACCAATGAAGCTAGCTTTTCCTGGAATATTTGATTAGCTGTGATGTCTTACTCAAAATATTTTCAAAATTTTGTAAAATGGTTAATTGCTTTCAAATGAGGGGAGTTCAAAAAGTTCGTGGAAATTTCTATGATCTATTAATTTAATTGTTCTGCATAATTTGGAAGTATAATAGCTTTCATAATAGATTATATTCACCATTGATGATTACCTCAATATTTTGAATGTAATTAGTAGTGAAAATAGGTGATTAAGATAATTCCTAAATATTTTCTCCATGCTGTCAGATATCCATCAATCCTACAGACACTTATATAGGAATTTCTACCACTATATTTCAGACACTGGGCTAGGCATAAAGATTTTAAAAGTTAAGATTTGTGCTTTCTTCCATAATCAATAAGTATACTACCAAGCAAGGTTACGAATATAAAATGAAGGCATGCTGAAGTATGAAAGTATGAAATGTGTTCTATGCAGGATGACCCAGGTGTGTGCTGTTTCTGTTAAATCCTGTCCCATCAGTTCTGATGGGTCTTAGCGACCCTGCGTCCAGCAGAAACACTGCCTGGTCCTGCACTGTATCCCAATTGTTTTTATACGTGAGCTCATCGTTGCAGCCACTGTGTCAATCCACCTCCTTGAACGTCTTCCTCTTTTCCCTGCTAGATGGAAAATTCCATTTCACTAGGTGTGCTCTTCTTTTCCAGGAATTGGTCTCTCCTGATAACACGTCAGACATAGCAGGGGAAAAGTCTTGCCAGACTCATTTCGAAGGAGTATTCTGGCTGTACTTCTTCCAAAACTGATGTGTTGTTTCTCTTGGCAATCATATTTTGATATTCTTCATACTTTCAATATTCTTCTCCAGAATCATAATTCAAATGGGTTTATTCTTCTTCGGACATCCTTATTTAATGTCCAAATTTTGCATGCACATGAGGCAATTGAAAATACCACGACTTGGGTCACTTGGACTTTAGTCCTCAAAGTAGCATCCTTGTTTTTCGACATTTCAAAGGCCTCGTATAGAAATTTCACACAATACTATGCATATTTTGATATCTTGACTGCTGTTTCCTTGAACATTGATTGTGGATGCATCATGAAATCCATGACACTTCAATCTTCTCTCCATTTTTCACAAGGTTATCTATTGGTCCAGTTTTAAAGGTTCTCCTTTGCTTTACATTAATTTGCAATCCATATTGAAAGCTGCAGTCCTTGATAGTCATCAACAAGTGCTTCAAGACTTCCTTGTTTTTAGCAAATAAGGTTGTGTCATCTTCATATGATAGGTTGTCAAATGAGTCTCCTCCAATTCAATGTCTCATTCTTCTTCCTGTAGTCCAGTTTCTCCGATTATTTGCTCAACATACAAATTGAATGAGTATGGCAAGAAGATGAAACCCTGATGTACAGCTTTCTTGATTTTAGGCCCTGGAATATCCCCTGGTTCTGTCTGAGCAACTACCTCTTGGTTTATGTATAAGTTCTGGATAAATACAGAAGTCTTCTGGAATCCCCATTTTTCCCAAGACTATTCACAGTTTTTTATAATCCACATAGTCAAGTACATTTGCATAGTCAACAAAACACAAATAAACATCTGTGGATTATGTCAACAAGACACTCCTGGCTTGGGGTGGAGTCCAATCTGTAAATCCAGTGGTATCTTGGTAACACCTCTTTGTTGGTTTGTCCTTTTGAACTTATCAACCAGATCAATGAAGAGAGCGAGATAAATCAGAGATGATTAATCTAGGTCACGTCACCTTCCTCCTCACTGAGATTTCTCTTGGACTCTGTGTCTGACTCTAGGAATGACCCCATGTGGGCAGACCAACCTTGAAAGACATAGGAGCAATGTCATGATTTCAACAACCTTGGGTCTACTATGAATCTGCACTCATCAGCCAGTGATCTTCCTGTTTCCTGCTTCATCTTTCTGTGTCTTCGACCTACATGAGTCTAAAGAGAGCCTAGCCAGCATCAGACCTATGAGTTGGAGTAGGCCAAGGCACCTTTCTAAAAATGTGAACTTGCTTCTTAATATAAAATTCTCTCTTATACATAGTGAGTGTCATTGGTTTGTTTCTTTAGGCCTCTTGGTATGCTACAATATCTTTCTGGTATTTTCTGCTTTCAGCCAAGGTTCATTTCACATCAGCAATAATATCCCTTGTTCTACAAACTCTTCTGAATCTGGCTTGAATTTCTGGAAGCTCCCTGGCAATGTACTGCTGCAACGATTGTTCAATGAACCTCAGAAAAATTGGACTTGTCTGAGAAGCTAAAGGCACTTTTGGATATTTTCTGTATTTTCTTGGCTGACTGTTAATTGGAATAGGTACAAAAATGAATTTCTTCCAGTCAGTTGGCCAGTCTTCTAAATTGCTTGGTATAGGTGAGTGAGTTCCTCCCATACTCCATCTGTTTGTTGAAAGATTTGAATTGGTATTCCATTAATTGCTGCAGCTTGTGTTTTGCTGATGCCTTCATTACAGCTTGCTTGTATTCCTTCAGTACCATTTGTTCTTGGTCACATTCTCCCTCTTACAATGATTGAATGTCAATCAGGTTTTTTTTGTTTGTTTGTTTCAGTGGTTCTGTGTATTCCTTCTTCCTTGAAAGCTGTCTGCATCATTGAATATTTTGTTCATAGAATCTTTCAATATTGCAGTCTGAGGCTCATTTTTTTTCTTCAGCTCTTTCAGCTTAAAATACGATGAGAATGATCTACCTTTCTGGTTTTCTGCTTCCATGTCTTTGGATATTTTGTTACAACACTTCATTTTGTCTTCTTGAACTCTCCTTCAAATTTTTCTGTTAAGGTTTGTGTTTTTTACTTCATCATTTCTTCCAAGTTAGCACACATATTTGTAAGACCAGAAAATTACTCAATTTGAGAAATAATCATTTTGCTTTTTTCAGAGAATATGGTAATACAAATACAAATGTTGGCATATATTTGAATGTGTATAAGGAGAAAATTATTCACAAGAATTACAGAATGTTAGAAGATGTATGTGTCATTATATCAAGCTCCTTTTTCTCTCTTGATTACATGGGCAAGCTGTGTGCGATTAGTTTGTAAAGAAAACGCCTTGGAATCATGGTGTCCCTTTTTCTTGCTCCTCTTAATGTCTTCTTTCACTTGGTATCATTGTTATTAGAGGATTGGTAATGAGCACTTTGGAAGCCAGAGGCATTGACAAGATTATTTTAACCAAAGGACAGAGATGCCTCCCTTCTGGTAACCAATGACAAGGCATTCTTTAAAACATTGGTGCTGACAACCCAGCAACTCAAGTATTAATTAATATGTCAAGGGCTAAAGATGATGAAGTTCATGGTGGCGCTACCTCTGTTACTGTTTTAGTTGTAGGATTATTAGAAGTAGCAGTTACTTTAATTTCAAAAAAGATTAGTCCACAAAGTTACAAAGGTAGCTAGAGAAACTGTTGAATTCAGCAGTGAATCATGGTTCTAATGAAGTTAAATTCCATCGACATTTAATGAACATTACAAAATATTATCCTCAAAGCTGCCTACTCATCCCAAAGAGCATTTTACTAAGTGAGTTGTAAATGCTGTTCTCAGACTGAAAAACTGACAGCAACTCATGTCATCAGATAGCTAGGAGGAGGACTGGTAGATTCCTATTTAAATAAAGGTTTTCTGTTAGATTTTTTTTAAATGAAGCAAACCAGCAAAGGCATATTTAGAATGCTAAAGTCCTTATTTAAAATACTGGAATGAATATGGACAAAATAAAAATATTTTGTTGCAGCATAAGAGTTGATTCCACAGGAGAGTTTGCAGATATAACACAGACAGTAAAGGAAAAATGAAAGAGAATAGATTCTTAAACATGGAATCAATTGCTTTCTTGATAAGTGACTAATTTATAAATAGCCTGAACAGTTCTCTGTGCTGCTGGTGTCATAGCTATTGAGGGTGTAAATTTTTCAGTCATCAAAGGTCTAGTGCTTGTAACAGATGGCGAAATTGTTTCTACATTTGATCATGCAGTATTAGTGAAACATGGAGACTGTGAACTTACTGGGGAAGGCATGATAGGGGAAAATAAAAAACCTCATCCATTCTCTTTAGGTAGCCCTTGGTGAGGTTTACACCAGGACTCTACGTGATGCTCCTCAAGAAATATTGGGTGAAGCAGAAAGATCTCTTCCTAGTGGTCTGTGTGTTCTTGTCTAAACTGCTAAGATTCTATAGTAATTCGTGGAGGGGGGTGTTCTGAGATGCTGGTGAATGATGCTGTTATGCTACTTGCCAATGGAACCCCTGGCAAAGAAGCCCATGCATCCACAGAGTCTTCTACTAAAGTACTGGCAATGTTGGCAGACTTCAAGGCTGACCGCGCAGGTTGTGACAGTGCATCTCGCGTGTCAGAGTTCTGAGCTGCTGATAGTACAAGCCAGAGATTGCTGGACTGGATATGGCGTCAGTTACCATCAAAGATATGGCAACACCAGCTTCCAAGTGAAGTGACAAATTCTTCTGAGAGCAACCGAAGCAGCAGAGGTGATTATACTTGTGAACCATATTATCAAAGCAGCACCCAGGAAGTATGACCCTTCTCACCACCTCTTTAAATAAGTATTGCCATATGTTTCAGACTTCTGGATCAATTCATGGCAAATTTGTATTTTGAGAGCTCCTTCTTTTTAGCAGAGTAGTCTCTCATCATTACATCTTTAAGGCGAGACATTTAGCTGACCTCCTTTGCTTGACATTTCATTTTCCATAAAACTTAGTTGATTTAAAAGTTGATTTCTTACATTGTGTCTTTAAATGAAGATTTAACATGGGAGAGGGAAGTGGGTAGAAAAGCAGTAGATGTTTACAAACCCAGGAACAAGGGAAAAACAAGTTTCTAAAATCAATGGCGAGGAGGATGTAGGAGGCCTGATGGGGCCTGATCAAAGGCAATGTAATAGAGAGCAATTACTGAAACCCAATGGAGGCTGAGCATGATAGTGGGACAAGAAGAAAATATAGGGAAATAGAAGAAACAACTAGGAGGCAAAGGGCATTTCTAGAGGTCTAAATACAGGAATGCATAAATGTAAATATATTTATATATGGCTATAGAGAAATAGATCTATGTAAATATATTCATAGGTTTAACATTAAGGTAGCAGATGGACACTGGTTCTTAAGACATAGCTATACTTGATAGTTGCACTCATAAAGATATTTGCACACACATTATAAGATACTACGGCAAAATGTGGTGAAGAAATATGAATATCAATAAATCTCAACTTTTTAAGAAAGAAAGGGTCACTGGAGTCAACTTGTTGATATTTGGTTTTTAGCTGAAAACAAATAGATTTTAAACAAATTTGTCATGGAGATAATTGTCTTACTCTACACTGTCTCTCTGTCTAACTCACTTTTTTTACCTGATCTGCAGAGAAAGAAAACATTTTAATGAGACATAGTGTCATAAGCATTATGTGCCCCCAAATAATTGTTGTGAATGCTATCAAAGCAGAGAACTCATTATCTTAGTTGAAAGGGGATAGAAAATGAACTTACTGAAAGAATACAAACTTTCTCTTGGAAATGGACAGGTAGGAAGGAGGCAGAAGGAGCGACCTCTGCTGTCCTCCAAGAAAAGAAAACACCGTCCTTACAGCAGCTCAAAGAGCAGCACACTTACTGAAGGAAGCACAGGAATCAGAACTGTCGCAATGTTAGAGGAAAGGAATCGTAGCTCTCAAAGGGTGAGGCCCTAGACACCTCGGTTTCAAAGAGTTAGATTGCCACAACTTGATTCCAAAGTATGAGGTGCCATTGAGATAAGCCAGCATGATAGGGACACCATGAAATCTGAGAGGTCAGGACTGCCATGCTCCAAAGGCAGCATAACAGGGCCTTCCTAGGCAGAGTATGCTGTCACCACTCAGAAGGATTAAGAGAAGGCAGCATGAAAAGCCCGTGGAGCAGAGTTCCTGCCCTGAGGGCCTGAGAGCCAACGCTGAATCCCAGGCTGAGAACCCTCCACCATGAAGTCCAAGGGCAGGACCATGGCCCAGAAAGGTGCAAGCACACTGGGTTATTCTCAAACCAAGATCATTGATCTAAACTATCATTTCCCTCTGAATTATGGACTTGCTTGGTATCTAGTGTCCTGTCTTTTCAACAATTTCTCCTATGTGGAATGGAACTGTCTCTCTGTATCTATTTTACTGTGCAAAAAGACAGCTTGCACTCTAAATTTAACATTTCACAAAAAAAGAGGAATTTTACCCCCAGATGAAATATGATTTCAGTCATTTAGAAGTCGATTTGGACTAAGAGTTGATTTATGCCTTTGGGGATGAAGGTGTAGGGTGAATGTGTCAAAGGCTGCATGTAGCAAGAATACAAATTTCAGGATCCAGGAGCAAAGAGTGGAATGATATGGACTGAGTTCCAAAACGGAACCTCTTCACTTGTGATAATAATCCCCTTAATGACTGAGTGGTCATTGTTCATGATTCGTGTAGGGTACATTTTGAAACAATCTCTTCTGAGATATAAAAGGGCTTTTTAAAAAGGAGCAGAAGAGGCTGGGTTTAGAAAGATGCACAAACACAGAGAAATCTCGAAGGACTTAGGAAGTAGGAGGAAAAGAGATAAGAGCCTTCCACTAGAGCTGACACAGAGAGAAACGTTTCCTGAGAGCCTGTGATGTGAATTTGGACTTCTGGCCTCCTAAATTATGGTGAAACACATGTCTGCTAATCTCCCAAATAATTCATATATGGAGAACAGAGTACATCATTTACAAAGCAGTTATTTCTCAAGAAGACAAGGTGATGCAAAAGTAATCTATGTCACCTGGGTGCTTATTTTTGGACACGTTACAGCCATTAAACTACATAATACAAAAACACTCGCTATAAAATTGTGACTTGAAAAATGACACTTCGTTCAAACAATTGCTCCCATCTGATACTGAGACTAACTTTTGTGGCAGCCCCCAAGTAAAATCAGTCTCTCAATCTTGTCAGAAGTTATAAAAATCTGACAAAATAAATTGATTGCTAAGTGAAAATGCAAATTTTGCACATTATGTGGGTTTCATGAAATCAATGGAAGTGAATTTGGAAAAGGGCATTATATGCACAGAAACTGACAATGAAACTTTGCATCATTTAACAACTGAAGAAAGATAAATGACTGAAAAGAAAATGACTAAATGTCAAGGAATTAAGAGAGAATCATGGGAAAAATAATGAAGTAACCATTTTTTCAAAGAAGATATTTTCAAAAATCATTAAGTTAAACATGAGGTTAAAAATTTACTTCAAAAAATACCTGAAGTCTATTATTTTGTAGTAGCAATAAAAATTAATCTTTCTGAGAGTTATCCTATTCCTATTGTAACCTATAGCAATCTGATGGAACAAGTAGATCAACAAAATACAGACTCTATTTTCAGTTTTCTCTTCTGAAATGCAATGAAATATTTTCTATGATAATGAAGTAAGAAAGGAAAATTATTCTGTAGTCTGAAAAGCCATACATTTTACCACTGATATTCAATATAGAAAAAAATTGAGGGAAGATATCAGAATATCATGTTATTAAGTGAAGGGGAAATATGCACATATATTTAAGAATCATATTTAGTATGATATTTTAAGAAACCTCTGAAAGCAAGTGTGGTAGTTACATAATTTCATATCAACTTGAAAAATAAGTGCAGGTTTGAGGTCTAGCCTGTCAATCAGGTCATAGTTTGATGTTGCCTCCTTTGGGGAATAGCCTTCTCATGAGGATTCTGGGAACTTCCTCTCTTTCTCCTTAGAGGTGGATCGATCTCTCTCTCTCTCTCTCTTTCTCTCTCTCTCTCTCTCTCTCTCTCTTTCTCTCTCTCTCTCTCTCTCTCTGCTTTACCTTCCTGTTTACAAGCCCCATGTAGCCATGCTGAGACCTAAGTGATGCCTACACCACCACTAGATCCACAAGACTTTTCACTCACCGACCAGTGGTCTTCCTGCATTCTGCATCATTGCATATGGCTATGTGAGTGTGAAGAGAGTTTTATAAACTAGTATATCACACATGGGCTAATATCAGACTTATAAATTTGATGTAGATTGAGCTCGGATGTTTCCTTAATATACAATTACTCTTTGATATAAAGCTCTTCCTTATACATGAGTGTCTCCAAATTTGTTTCTCTAGTCAACATGGCCTAGCACAGCAAGCAAATATATTTTTCAGTTCCAAAATAATAAATAATTCAAATAACAGAAAACAAAACGTATAAAATTGTCTTCATAGCTAATAATATGCATGTGGTATGGTGATTGTAAAAGAGTCTGTCATAATCTGGGGAAGAGAAGTTTGAGGAAAAGTTTTGAGAGGGAGAGGTAAATTAACTAATATACCCATGTACTTCAGTTTATCCATCTATAAATTTGGGACAGTAGCAAATATGTGTGATGGGGAAAAAAGCATGTTTAAGAATTATTAGCAACTCTTTGTCTTAGTGAAAGAAAATCCAACATTGTAAAAAAAAAAAAAAATCAGGGACTGAGCACCGGAGGCGTCGTGGTTGCATGCGGGACTGCAGCTCACTGAGTGGGCAGTTCAAATCCAGCAGCAACTCTCAAGGAGCATAGCTGGGCCTCCTACTCCTACCAGAGGGCAGTGATGATCCCCCCAAAAAATCAAAGAAGTGGTAAGAAACTCTGGTCTTCATACACAGATTACACACAACTCTACTGTAAGAGGTCAAAAAGCAATTAAAATTAACATAGTCATTTGAATTAAAGCTATTTATTACATGTTTTCTTCTGATGAGTTAATTAATGATTGAACTGTAATGGAGATCTGTTTTGATATTCAGATTCTCTTTGCTTTCACCTACCTGACTGTAGATTCAGACCCCAGAATCAACTCTTTTATCTGCTAAAAGAAGACAGGCAAGTGAAGGCTAACAGGCCATATGCCTCTTTATAAGTTCAGCCCATGTTTAAGAATCCCCACTGTTTAAATTAAACCATATCTTTATATTGGTCCTAAGTACATTTATAAATGCAGATTTGAATACCGCCCTTGATTCTATAACTTACTCTGAGTTCTGGGAGATTTCTATAAAGGTCAGCCATCATAATTATTTATTTATTCCTAGAATATAGTTGTACAATTTTACATAGATTGTTTATGGCTCTCTGACATGTATTCAACTGATACAGTTGTCAAAAATATTTCATAGAATATTTAATCTTAAGTTAGGGATTAATATGGGCTTTAAACATAAAACTGAATGTGACTTAGAGTTCTATCATTTTTATAAATATGAAAATAAAGTTCAAAAACCTAGAGCAGTAAGCTCATGATTCTGCAGCTGTACTATGGCATACAGGTAATTTAAAATTGGGAAGTACAAGTTCATGAATTCATCCCACCTGACGTGAGACTTCTACCTGCTAGTACTGTGAGGCTTTTGAAAAATCAACTAACCTCAAGCAGGATACTTAGAATGCTAAATTTATTGATACATTTATGAACTTCAATTTATCCATCTATACAATTGTGACAATAACTATCAGGTCTTCAAACTGCATACTAGGCCATTTTTAAGTGTTCTTAAGTTTATAATCTAAAATCATAAATAAACATTTTTAAAAGAATGTTTAAAAAAAAGGATTATTTTCCATACCAAAAGAAAATTCATAAATCCTAGCCCCTTAAATTCATCCAACCAGCATCAATCTGGTTTGTCTTTTAAAATCGCCTGCATTTTTTGAAAACATCTTTAATTAAAATTCTCCTCTTCTTTGGTATTACTATCCAGCAATGTCTCTAGTGTGTGTATTGAAGCAAGTGTATTGGTTCTTAACAAATGACTATCAACAGAAGACTTTCTGAATGATGCAAGAAATTTGACATTCAACAGACAAATCATTTGGAAAATGCCATGCACTATGGTTCTAGATTATGGAGCCCTAGTGATATATTAGATTAAGCACTAGGCTGCCAACCACAAGGTGAGAAGTTCAAATGCACCAGCCACTCTGTAGGAGAAAAATGAGACTGCCTGCTCCTGTAAAGATTTAAAGTCTCAGAAACCCTATATAATGTCACTCTGAGTTGACAGTGTATTTTATGTTACTCTAGGCTAAAAGGAAGTAAAACCACATGCATTATCAAGATACGAAAGATCATGGAAAAACTCTGTAGTAAAAATATTTAATTTGGTCTAGTTAATTAGCTTGCTTTAGTACACTGAATTACTATCCACTCATTGCCTAAACACTTTTTATCTAGGCAACCTCCTTCCATAGAATAACTGGTGAAATTGCTGCTAAAGGCACAAATCCACTGAAATGATAGTGATATAATAAATACAATAACTTTAATTCTACCTACACTTAGGCAAATAAAAGAGCAGGTCAATAAATGCATTTCTACTTTAAAGTTTCATACATACATGAAAGATTCAGTTTCAAAATATGAAATTGTGTATGAGAAATTAACTGAAAGCTTTACACAATTGAAACATATCTGGTTAAATGAGCAACAAAACAAAACACAAGATTTCCTAATGACAGCTTAATAATTGCATGTATTTGTAAAGCAAAAATCAATATTTCTCTTAAGCTCTGAAATTGCAGAAGCTATTTAATAAAGTCAATACTATTTTTAAGTGGTCTTTTCTACAGGTAGCTAATATTTTACAGGCAAGTTTCAAACCATCACAAAATACATATTGACAGAGATTGACGGTGGCTGCTGCAACTTAATCTCAACATTCTGGTTATCTCAAGTCTCTTGAGTCTCCCTTCACGGTTTATGATACAGTTACATCACAACGCCTCAATAGAATCACAGCTTTGTCACTAATCTCTCCCTATCAGTTATCCTGTAAGGAAGGAAGCTAGAAGGCACCACCAGAAACAGGCCAGGGCATGAATGATTGCATTCAGTCTCTTTCCACAACAATATCTGTATGTCTGGGAGTGATAAATGGCACCCAAGTTCTAAATGAGCACCAAGGTCAGCAACACCAAGCAGCCAAGAGTTCAAAGAGAAGTCACAATTCCAATGGGTTCAACAAAAGGCCACATACGGCTGGTATGCATCACAAGATAAAGCCTTACAGATACCTTACTGCAATCACAAAACAGAATTAGAAAAGCTTGTTCTTGAAGAGTTAAGAATTTTGTCTAGGAATTGAGCAATGAAATTTGATAAGCGTAAAAGGCATCCTCTTTGCAGAAAAGTGCTAACTTGAAGAATCCTGATGGAAAATACTTTAAAATGTTAAGTAATTAGCTGACACAGAAGGATGCATAAATGAAGAACATTATTGTTCTTCTTTGTCTTTTCTCCTTATTTTTAAAATACATCTATCAAGAGTATAGGATAGGCCTTGAGGAAAGAGTCCCAACTCTCTTAGAATTGTTTTAGGTAGTGCTTTCATATTGTTAGGTGGATACCTAATAAAAAACGTTCACATAGTGTTGTGATAGAAAGACACCTGAAAAATCTTTATTATTGGCTGTTTTTGTCATAGAGATCCCCAAATAGTTAAGTGTTTCCCACATTCCTTCACAGGCAATGGGTAGAACAATTAAATCCCTCATCCCTAATGCCCCTTGCTAGGTTATTTCCACTGATAAAAGTCTTGAATTATAGTTAGTTGCTGTCTTCCACCTTGCATCCTTTATCAATTTGTAGTACATTTTACTATACATTGTCTCTGACAAATATGATATGAGCCAATTTTCTAAATTTTTAAAATACTCTGCCACACACTGTTAGGTGGCAGTGTTTGGAACATTAAAATCATCACTATGAGTTAACATCTGAGAATCCCATCAGAAAGCATAATGATTAGGTGTTAAAAAAAAAGTGATAGTGAGTGTGGCTCATTATAACTTTAATATACTATAAATTGGTTGTTATCTGTTTGGTTTTTTTAATGTTGAATGTACTTATTCATGAAGATCATGACTGCTGTGATGCACTGCTTAGAAGACAAAGAAGATGTAGTTACTTTCATCGTAACTACCTTATTGCCATACAGTCAATCCTACTCACAGCAATCCAATTAATTCTTAGAAAAGGAAGCTAATGGTCCAAAAGAACTTTTAAAACATGACAGGACTTCTATTTCCACTCTCACTTCATGTCACTATGGAGAGACTCACCATCCTGTGACAGTGCTGAAGGGTTTCCTCCTCTCGTTTCTGCAGCCTTCTTGGAGGAGAAAGAAAGAAACAGAAAAATCGAGTTACATCTACTTGAATGTTTAACATTAGGGTTATGTTTCTCACAATATTCTTACTGTTAGCAATTTAGAATATTAAATGTGAATAAGCAACTCAACACACTTAGCAGTGAGCTGAATTTTAAAGCACATCTTGTGTACCTGTGTTTTCAAACCTTAAGAAAAATTGTACATAATTGTACAAAATTGTTACAAGAGCACTAGCCAATGAGAAATTTATATGTGTATATATATTATATATGTTAGAGAGAGAGAGAGAGAGAGAGAGAAGTGGCATAATACTGTAATCAGGGCTAATCAAGGGATATGGACACACACATTACCAAAATTGGTGGATAATGCAAGAGCTACCAGCTTGCCTTTAAAGTCTATCTTTATAGACTATAATTCTTTTAGCCATGTCTTACATTCTGGAAAGAGCTCAAGCTAAATATTGAAATTCCACCAGGAAGCTTTGATAGTCAATTTTCTGTCCTATAATTGCCTCTCTGGCACTTTCCCCTCACCTGAAAAGCAGCCATCAGATTGGCATCATGATGCAGTTTAAAGAATTTCTATAAAATAGTTTGAACACACTTCCTGGATACCTAAAATAATAGTTTTGCTTCAAAAAGAGTCTCTCTTCTGGATATGCTAATCTTTTAAAATGTAGGATGACTATTTCAATCAAACACTTAATTAAAAAGTATAGAGTAGGAAAGTGAGATTTTTTCCCATGGATAATTAAAAACATAGGTGATCAATAGAAACCTGCAAAGCTTCTTATATACATGAGGCATATAAAAGTCGTTCTCTGTGGGGAAAGTTAGATCAATAAAAAATGCAATCACTGATGTGTTCTGTGTACTCTAGATTTGAGAAAAATTATAGTTCATGGCAAGTTCTTCAGCAACCCTTCAAAGAGTGACAAAATTCTTTCCTTGTGCTGGAATGTTATAATTATTATGGCTAGAAAAACCAACAAAGGCACAGGATAATTAATCACCTCCTTGGTCAGAAGTGAAATAAATAAAGCAGACCCAAAATGCACTTTTTCTTTCATTTGGGCAGGATGGCTCATAAATATACAAAATGCAGAGTTGAACATCAGTTTTTAATTAAATTGTACACACTATCTTTTAGCTAAAGCTGTGCACACCCTTCTGCTATCCTTCTGCTGTAAGCTCCCCTCAGAGCTGTGTCCTCAGCCTCTCTCTGAGCGGCTCTGAGCTCCTGTGAGCTCTTTCTGAACCAGAAACCTTGTGTTTCATTGTCGGCAGACATGCCTCTCAGAGACATAACCTAGACAAAAGCATTTTTCACTTAATGGAAGCTAATAATGTAATGAGATCATTAAAGCACAAATGTTGTTGCAATCAGCTGAACCAAAGAGAGACTTTAAAAAAAATGCGGTGGATTGTATTGTTGTTGTAATGGTTTTTACCATAATAAAATTTCATACATTACCAGGAAAGGGCCATGCCCTGTGGT
Source organism: Nesogale talazaci (assembly GCA_004026705.1). Classification (NCBI taxonomy): domain Eukaryota; kingdom Metazoa; phylum Chordata; class Mammalia; order Afrosoricida; family Tenrecidae; genus Nesogale; species Nesogale talazaci. The sequence continues at coordinate 24,830 of PVJH01016256.1, forward strand.
ATGGCTCTGCTTATATTTCAAAACACACTAGCGTGAAGTTACAGCTAGATCTAATCATAGAAATGAACTTACCTAAAGACGTATTGATTTTTATATTAGGTCATGTTGAGAATTTACAAAGAACATCTAGTCCACGAACAAGAATTCCCTTGAGAATGGCATTGATTGCAAGAAGGGTAATGCTAGAAGAATGGAAACCCTCTCCTCCCAGCATGGTGTGCATTCGTATAATGGATTAAGTGCACTAGGTAGCTTAGAAAAGGTCACCTTTCAGATAAATGATAAATTTGATGAATTTCAGAAGATTTAATCATCCCCTGAGATTTGATCAAAACAACAATAGAACAAGAACTATCATCCGTCTTGCTCATATAATTTGCTTATTGAAAAGAGGGATAATTTATTCTAACTTCTTAAATTATATATCGGATATATTTCCCATTTTTTAAACTTCTTCACAAATTAAATCCCTATCATTTTCATTCACACTCCTATTATCGGCTACCTGCAAAAAAGATCAGGAACTTCTCTGGTCTAGTAAAACACTGGAAAAAGCATTCAGGCAGCATCTGTTTATATCCTTTACAAAACCTGGAGGACAATATAAAGTAGAATATATAGATGGCTACATTGTTAGCAAGACAAAATCAGCCTTCAATTTATAAATTCTATTTTATACTATAGAAAAATCCTTGAGCGTTTTCTTCAAAGTAGTGTATTTCTGCATTTTTGGCATTCTGGTTTCTGTTGTTTTTCTAGATTTAAAGTGTCGACAGAGTTTGTTACAAATGAAGAGTCTATTTCTCGGTGAGTGTATCTCTCAAGCACGTTTATTACCTATAGGGAGGTGCTGCTGCTGCTGGTCCTCATACAATGGTCTTTTTTTGTGGCTGGTTTTTTCTGTGGCTTATTTCCTAGTGGAAAGAAGGTGAGTGGGCCTTGCTCTCCTCCCCAACTTTGCAGCTCAAGGGCTCCCTCTTTTGTTGTTTTCATAGTGATTAAAAGAATATGGAACGCTGGCTCCCAGGAGCAAAGGCTGGGCCTCCTACTCCCACCACCAGGGCAGTGATGCCTAAAAAAAAAAAAAAAAGAATATGGAACGATGTTTCCTGAAACCATCTTCCTCAGTGTTCAGTAAATGTTTATTGGTTTGACTACTTGTTGTTTCTTGTCTTTGGTCAACTACTCAATTTTTTAATCTATGTTAATTAAACAGTTAAATCACAATATTGTATTCCTATTTACCTAATCATAAACTATCTATTTTTCAGAAAAAATAAGGTCCTTCTACTAGGCCAATTTTATGAGTTCCTTAAAAAATCTTTTCAAAGAGGGTTTAAGCTATTTTCTCTTCCAGAATTATTCTATAAGCATACAACATAATATGAACCCTTATTATAAAATTTATTATTACGCAAGTATGAGGAAGTAGCTCATATTAGCCTAACAGTCCAAGGGTCCTCAAACTAAGGCTCGCGGGCTACATGCCAAGGATATTTATCAGGCCCCCCGGGTGTTGTTGCCACTGGTGCCTGGCCTGCTTAGCAGCCAGCTCATCCCAGGTCATCAATGGATTTATTCATAGTTTATTGTTGTTGTTGTTGTTGTTGTTGTTGTTAACTATATTCCAGCTCTCCAAAGGTCTGAGGGACAGTGAACTGGCCCCCTGTTTAAAACTTTTGAGAACCCCTGGTAACCTATCCACAGAAATCTGCACAAGATTCAGAAAGAAACTCTTAGAAAACGATAAAGAGTAAACAGTGGAAGAAGAATCTGGAGCCTTTGAAAGCTGCCTTAAGGAAGGAGAAGGCATGAGGTGAAAAGAGTCTTCCTTCCAATCATGCCGAGGATATGACCTAGGCAACGCCATGCATGGGAGTGTGGATTGACCGGGAACTAATACTCAAACAGAGGGACCATTTTTTCTGGCTTGAGAAGACAAACATTGAAATTTGTAGCATTGGAAGAGCTTTAAAATGAAAGACAGTACTCATGGATAAAAGAGACCACTTTTTTCTAAATCTTCTTTCTTATAAATCCCACCTCCAACCATAACTGACTGAGTATATACAGGTGGAACATAGGGCACTTCGCACCTTTGTGTGGAAGGCAATGATGAGGGAGGCTAAAGGAAACCAGAAGTTTCCGAGACTGGCGCTAGAGTCGGAGGTTTAAATCCACTCGCTTGACCTGGCAGCTAGAACAAAAATCACTCTTCCAAAGAAAACTAAGGAACCTACAGTCACTCGAAGGACAAAAAGAACAACAACAGACTAACTTCTCACACCAGCCTCACACTCAGACGATCCAGTTGTGTAATTAACAAAGAAGAATGTTAAACATTTATAGACATGTGCTCAAACATTTAAGGAAAAATAAGTAACGAATGATGACGGAAAAGGAATATTCCACTGGAAAATGGAATATCTACTAAAGAATCAAATGAAATACCTAACACTAAAAAGTATTATATTTTGGGCTGAGCCCTGGTGGCCTAGTGGTTGTGTGCAGGACTGCTGCCCACAGGGTTGACAGTTCAGATTCAGGAGCAAGACTGGCCTTCCTACTCCCACCAAGGCAGTGATGCCACAAAAGAAAAAAAAGATATAAAAGTATTATATTTTAAATGGGTTACTAAATGAGATTGGCAGTAGGTTGGGGATACAAAAATTATGATATAATATGAAAGGTGAAGCAAGAGAAGCCAGCACATTGGAATTATTCAGAGAAGAAGACCTTTAGTTTCAGGCCATTGTCTATAGAAGATAACATTTTAAGCCCCTCTTGAGCTACAGAAATCATAATGCTGAATTTTGACAATTGGATGTTGTTATGGAATTAATTATGCCTCTCCCAAACCCCCCAAATATGTATCAACAGTTGGGCCATGTTTCTCAGTATTATGTTTTTATCCTCCATTTTGTTATCTGAACTAACTATCTTAATAGGAGGTTAAATTTAAAAAGTACTATGATAAATCACAAAGTATACATTGCAGGAGTAGACAAGCCCAAGGTGAAAGGGTCAGATTAGCAAGCTATGGCAACTGGAACACTCAAAGGGGTTATTTTGATAGATTTTTCTCAGACAACTGGCATTTCACAGAAAGAGGGTTTACAAAGGTCAAGAAAATTAAGAATTGTACTGTTGTGAAGGGTAAGCTTTTTTGTTTTTGTTTTTGTTTTTTCTTTCCAATGGGTCCTCATTCTTCCAGGAGAGCTAGGCTTGTGGTCTTGAGAATTTGACTGGGAAATCATGAATTATGTCTCTATGCTCCAGGTTTAATACTACTGCTCCAGTTTTCTTTTTGTTCCTAAAACTCAAAGAAAATTTACAAGGAACCTGATTTGAGTTTGTTTAGGATGTCTAAACTGTGGTTTTGATGTGGTAAAAACTGAAAATACAGAATTCTTTGGGGAAGAACTAGAGCGATGAACACATTATCTTCAGAAAATTATATACCTAGGTGGTGGATTTGCTCAAAAAAAAAACAATACTGTCACATTTTGAGATTTTTGTTTAATAAATCCTTCTATAAATTAAGTAACATCTTTTGCTTGTTCTTCTTTTCAGAAGAGCCAGAATATTGTTTCTTTATTACAGAATGTCAGAGGTAGTACTATTATACACTTGACCGCCATGAGAACCCAACTAAGATTTTAAGGTCAAGGTATGAAATTTCAGTGTTTCTTCTCTTAAAATCTGGATATACGTGAGCTTTATTTTATTCAATAAATAGTTTATCAGTAAAGGGATTGATAAATGAGTAGCAATTTTAAAGGAAATCATTTTCATTATAAGCCATTTTTTAAAAGAAGGTCATCATAGCCATATGTTGTCACTATTGTTGCTACGTACCATCAAGTGGGTTCCCACTCATAGTGACTGTGTTAGTCTGACATTAGCTCGTACGTCTGACACCAGTCTCTAAAGTCTTCAGATTCATGAGGCACATGCCATGAAACCAGAAAAATCACCCGTCCATGGATGCAGTCTTGTGTATCCAGGTAGAAACATCTTAGCACTGGCAGGAGCCTCCACATGGCTTCTGAGGCCCCAGAGGTCTGGTTCCATCAGGGCCAAGCCCATGTGGCTTCTCCTCTGAGATGTCTTAGAGGGAGTCAACCCCGAGTCCCTTCAGTAGAGCATCTTCAAGGGACTGAGTTGCTAGTCTCTCACCTTCATTGGGGAAATATCACAAGATTTCCCAGAATTCTCAGAGAAAGCCATGCCCACACAGAGGTCTTATTGGCTATCTCCAGACTGACAGGCTAGACTCCACCCTTACACACCCAGTCATGAAACTGACACCAAAATACATGACTGCGACAGTGGTCCTATGCCTAAGGAAAAAAAGTGCCATCCTGCTCTCATCTTACAAAAGCCAATGTCAGAATTCATCATTATGATTTCTGTAGAACAAGAGTTGCTTAAAATGTTATCTTCTATAAACAGTGACCTGAAGCTAAAGATTTTCTTCTCTGAACCATTCCAGTTTGCTAATTCTTCTCTTGATCATTTTTCATATGTTATTATCCTCCTCATGTTGCAAATCTCATGTAGGATCACATTTAAAATATATTTGTAGTGTTAGATATTTCATTTGGTTCTTTATTAGGTCTGACATTTCTCTGTTGAATGCTTTTCTCCCACAATCCATCCATTATTTATTTTCCCTGGAACTTTTATATATATGGAAAATAGGTTGTTACTGTCACTATGTCAATCCATTGTATCAAAGCCTTCCTCTTTTTCTTGTCCCTTGACTTCCTAAAGCATGATGTCCTTCACTGGGGCCTGGTCTCTCCTAATAACATATCCATAGTACAAGAGATGAAATCTTACTTGCCTCTAAAATGCTTTCTGGCTGTCCTTTTTCCGAAAGAGATGTGTTTGTTTTTTGGCAGTCTGTGGTATTTTAAATATTCTTCACCAACCCCATACTTAAAATGCATCAATTCTTCTTCAGTCTTCCCGGGGTAGTTACATAATATGGTGTCAATTTGAGGAATAAGAGTGTAGAGATGAAGTCTAACCTGTCAATTAAGATATAGCCAACGAGGCCTCTGTGTCAACATGGCCTCCTGAGGATTCTAAGAACTCCTGGATTTTCTCCTTGCAGGTGGAAGGCACACTCTCTCTCTAGGTTCACTCCCTCTTCATCCTTGTAGAGAAGGTACATGGAAAGAGGCTGATTGAGTCAGATCTCTGGAGCCAGAGAAGCCACATGAAGACACCTGGCCGCACTGAGATGCTTCTACCTCCACTGGATCCACAAGACTTCCCACTCATTAACCTGTGATCTCCCTGCATTCAGCATCATTGTATGTGTTTCTTGTGCCTGAAGAGGACTTTATAGATTGGTATTGGATGAATGGGCTAAAATAAGATTTAAGGAATTGATCTGGCCTTGGGTGGGGTATTTCTTCAATAATCAACTTCATCTAAAAGTTCTTTCTTATACATATATGAGTGTCTATGAATTTGTTTCACTAGTCTACCCAATCTAATACGCTTTCTTATCCAACTTTCACATGCATATGACGCAACTGAAAACATCCCAGCTTAAGTCAGTCACTCGGTAGTCCTCGAAGTAACATCTTTGCTTTTCCAACACTTTAATGAAGAGTTGTGCAGCATATTTACTCAAAACAATCCTTCCTTTGATTGTTGACTGCTGCTTCCCTGAGCACTGACAGCTGATTTCATTCCTAGGAGATAATACCCTAGGATAACTTTAATCTTTTTTTCTATTTATCATGATTACCTATTTATTAGTCCAGTTGTGTAGAATTTTTGAGTTATAATTCATACTAAAGGCTGCAGTCTTTGACTTTCATTAGCAAGTACTTCAAGTGCTTCTCACATTAAGGAAGCACAGTTGTGTCATCTGCATATCACAGCTTGTTTATAAGTTTACCTCATATTCTAATGATATGCTCTTTTTGATATAATACAGCTTCTTTGATTACTTGTTCAGAATACAGAATCCCATTCTTCTCAAAGTTAATCATAGTTTGTTAAGATCTATCACATAAATAACCCTATCACATGCAGCATTATAATTCAAGATAGATCTTGAAATGTCCTTTTAGATGATTAATATAATGCCATTCCTCTTTATTGTGTCATTCCCAGCATAGTAAACCATAGGACTTCCTGATTAAAATGGCCAAGACCAGTTTATCCATTTCAGCTCACAAACACCATTTTTTATGCATTGAGTTTTGAGAATTAATTTTTCTAGATACAGATGCCAAGTATTAGATTTTTGCAGCTGTTTCCTCTCATTTTGAATTGTGCTCCCTCTGCCAAAGGATTTACTCCCACAAATTTGACGACCTTCCCATCATCACTGTTGACTCTGAGAAGTTTGGTCTTCTTCAGCTATATTTTGAGTGCCTTTCACCTTGAGGGACTCATCTCTTGGCAGTCTTTCGGTCAATATTCTGGTTCTATTCATCAGGACTTCAGTATCTGACAATGTTTGGATACTATCCGTCAGGTTTTCAGTCGCTAATTCCTTTGAAGTGGACAGACTGAATTCCTTGTTTGTAATCTGTTCTTTATCTGGAAGATCTGCTGTTCACTTTGGGTATTTGGTATTTGAAATACCAGTCCCATAGCTTCCAGCATCCCACACAAGCCACCAGAGTAGGGCAATAAAAGTATAAAATAGATAGGACCCAATATAACTGATTCAATTAGATTGTCTGATTGATTTCAACAATCCTCCCCTAGATAATTTAAATGTTTAATTATCTTAAAATAAATATGATAAAAAATGGAAGGTTACATTTTATCCTACTTTTTAATGTAAGGTTCCATTTTTTGTATTTAAATTTTGATATTTGTCATGTTTAATTTTTATTTTACTTATAGAAAATTTCTCATCTGTGTCCCATAGCGAAAATAGGAACATATGTTACCATTTCCTGCAATAGAAATCTTTTGGGGGGGGCAGCATCGCTGCCCTTTGGTGGTCGTGGGAGCCACCCAGCCTTGCTCCTGGAGAGCTGCTGCTGAATTTGAACCGCCAAGTCCATGGGCCAGGAGTCACGCACTCAACCACTATGCCACCAAGGCTCATCCCTAGAAATCTTTTTTATGAAGGTCCTCAATCTTCTTTAGAATTTAAAGTTATAATAATAAAGTCAATAACTTCTTTCCACATTTTCTCTTTACTGTTTTCTTCAGCCTGAAGATACATAAATGAAGAACGGAAACCACATTTCCTACTTCCAAATTCTGTGTTCTTCCTATCATTATATGATAAGTGGTCACCTCCTTCTTTAGATTCAAGGATGGCAAGACTTTTATCATATATATGCTGGGCATGATATCAGGAGAACATCATCCATAGTAAAAAAAAAATCATCTTTAGTAAAGTATAGAAGGTCAGAAGTATAAAGAGGAAGGTTTTCCATGAGATCAATTGATATTTTGCAGCAAAAATATGAATGAATTTTAAAAAAGCAAACTGTGATGATGGCTCAGGAAGGAGCAGTGTCTTTGCTGCTGTACGTAGTTTCTATGGGTTGGCACTGACTACAACCTCTGCTCTGACTGGCTGTGTGCGTGGTCATACTTTGTACAAAAATTAATACTTAAAATTTGAAGATGTTTGCTAGCACTTTTCATCAAATAGCATTCCTCCTGAATGAAAATGAATGTATTAGATGCCAGCCTCTTTAGAATGCAATTAAGAAAAAGAGTTTGGACACACTGGTATATAACTTTCCCTCTGTTCTATTACTAAATGGCATCTCTATAAGTGACATAGTTCCCAAACAGTATATAAAAAGCCTACCACCTACATACAAGAGAAACCTGTGGATTTTGCAGGACTAAGGAAAGAATATTTGAATATTTTCAGTTGAATATTTGGGGAACATTTCATGGCCATCGCAGATGAGGTTAACATGCCCTTGTTTCCAGATAATAGAGTTTACTTCGGTGAACTAATACAATACTAAAAGTGAAATGATGCAGATGTGGGGAATTTGGGTGTAGAGAGTTGGAATTTGGGTGTAAATCCTCATTGTTGTTTTTTGGTTTGGGTTTTGTTTTTGTTTATCCATTGCCAATGAGTTGCATGGCCTCCTGATTGACCTCATGTACAAGAGAACAGATGGTCCAAACTCCCAGTTACTGGCATACAAGCTCATTATGGCCCTTGTGCATTTTGAGTGTCTTGCAACCAAGGTCGGGGTGGGGGGGAGCGGTCCCTCATCCTTCAACAGCGCTGTGCTCAATAATATTTCATAATGTAATGATTTTTCTTTATTTTTCATGTATTGATTTTTCATTGGCTAACTTCTGGAATTAAATCACTGCAACGGGGTTTCCCTCACCCCCCAAAATGGAAAAAGCCCTTATAATATGCATTTTCCCTGCTAAATGACCATCAAGCAACATTCTCTCAGTTAGTGCACCCGGTGGCATTGCCTGGGCAGGTTTTTTCTGCTCACAGTGAATTTTTTAGTAAAAGCAGTTTTGCTTCAACCTCATTTTTTATGATGGCCATGAGTACCATGCACCTGCTGTTTTCTGGTCTGGAAAAATGCCACAGAAACTGCTGTGATGTTAAAGACAGCTTACAATGATAATACTATGGGAAAAACTCAAATGGAGGAGTGACTTCCTCATTTCAAAAAAGGTCAAATCTCAATTGATGACAAATCTCATTGTGGATGTCCATAAACTTCCTGAACAGACAAACTTTGTGCGCTATGCTTGAAGAATGATCGGGGACCATTGAAAATTTGAGAAGCTCTCTGGACTATATTGGAGCTCAGTTCAGTTAATTTTAATAGAAAGTTTGGGAATGAGAAGGGTTGCTGCAAAATCTGTGCTGTGAGTTCTGATTAATCAGGAAAAACAATGTTGAGTGAAAAAATTCTTGCTTTGACAGAGCTGCTCTGAATCGACCCAGACTTTTTGCCAAAGTCATTATTGGTGATGCTACAAGTGATATTCTTATAACCCCGGCAGCCAACATCAGTCAAGCTAGTGGAAGACACCATCATCACTTTCCTCCCACCAACCCCTCAAAAAAAGCACAACAAGTGAAATCCAGGATCAAGAAGACAGCGTTCTCTTTTTTTTTTGATGTGAAGGGGATAGTGTATTTGGAGTTTGTCCCATCTGGCAAAACTGTTAATCAAGCATTCTATTTAGAGGTTCTGAAAAGATTGTGTAAGAGCATATGACAAAAAAAAGGCCTGACTCGTAGCACATGGGGGACTGGTTTTGCCACCACAACAATGCTCCTGCTCACACAATCATCTCAGTGCACCAGTTTGGGGTGGAAAACAGCATGCCTCTCGTGTTCCACACACCTTATTTACCTGACCTGCTTTACGAGACTTCTTTTTGTTTCCATAAATGAAGAGGAGCATGAACGGATAGTGATTTGATGACTTAGAAGTGGTTAAGAGAAAAATGAGAGAAGTGCTGTCCATCAACCAAGTAGTTGAGTATGAAAAATGTTTCCAAGAACAGAATAGCAGATTTGACAATTATTAAGTGTGATGGAGAGTACTTTGAAAGTGATAAGGTTATTTTGTAAATAAATAAATGTCATCAAACTTTTAAAACGGGGCCAATTCACTTTCCATCAGACCATTGGAGGGCTGGACTATAGTTTATAAAAAGAAAACTATGAACAAAATCACTGCAGGCTGAGGATGAGTCGGCTACTAAGCAGGACATCAGCTGGATAAATCAGGCTGGATAAATGTCCTTGGTGGGCTGCATGTAGCCCACAGTCTGTAGTTTGAGGACCCCTGGTTATATATAAATATAATATATAAATAATATTAGATTTATGTAATATTATATATATAATGTATGTATAACAATCTGGGTCTTTGGGGGGGAGTTGAGACAGACTCGTAGGTCTCTCTTGCAAATCTGCCTTAGACTGGAAGCTACCATGAAAACTAATCACTAACAATGTCCTTGGTCTTTGAAATATCAGTGGTATTGCTTCCAGAATCTAACAGGTGAGGAATAAGCTCAATAGATATTCTTATAATGTAGTATGTTGTGGTGACATTTCTAAAAATTGGTGTCCACATGTCTAAAATTGGTCCTATGAGATATCACATTGTAAGAAATAATAATGACAATGTGTAGTTTTTCATTAGAAATAATTTTTCTTGTGCTCCCAAGGAGGCTGGATTCTCAAGAAACCTATATATTTACCAAAATTGGATGTGATCTGAAATTCAACTCTCTCAAAATAGACAAGTATGAAAATTTTCATGTGAAAGAATACGTGAAAATTTTTATTCAAACTGCAATTCTAAGAGAAAATGAAGATGGAACCTCTCTGAAATATTGATCTTCAAAGTTTCATCTAAATTTTTTCAAAGTAGTTTCCTTATTTGTGATAGAAGGTATATATTGATGACTTTTTTTATAGAATATAACATTTTCTTGTTTATAATGACACAGATGATCACTCTTTCTCTCTGGATTTATGTGTTCTTACAGAACTCAGTACTTGGGCCTCTGAAGTTCTAAAGCAACAGTGAAGGCTCCTAGGTGAAAAATAAGAGATACATGAGGACACTGCCTCTACTTTCAGCAGAAAACCTGACAGAAGAAGTGAAGTTAGTTTGTGAGTTAATTTAAAGCCAGTGAGGTTGATCATGTGATTGAAGCAATCACTCCGGTGAATATAATAATATACCTGAATTCTGAAAACATATCAAATATGATTGCCTGAAAAAGGAAATCATTATCTTCTCACTTTAAAAGAATCACAGAAGTAATCATCACTCAGTGGCTCACAGTGAATGCAGCACGCATCCTGTCCATTATGGGTGAAATCCAATCTTCTCTCCTATGAGCAATAATAATACAAGAGGAATGTCGTGTCCAATATTCCTGTTTAGAGGTCTTCTCTTCTACACAACATTCAGTTGTCAGTTACAAACTCTTCAGAAGACCAAAGGAATCATCTCAACAAGCAGTCACAGGGTGGATCAGGAATCTAAGACCTTTTGAGGGAATCACAAAGCCTCAAATGCTTCCTTCTTGTGTGTCTCCACTTCCTCTCTGCCCGTCTCTTCTCTTCATCTCCACATGTATGATGACATCACTGTTCTGATGGATGATGGAATTAATGTTTAAACATTTCTGGCTAGTCCTAAGCTTTCATTTGTTAAATATCCATAAATATAACAACAGAAGAAAACATTTTTACAGTGATAATTATTATTTATTATAATAATGATATAGAGATCATGTGTGTGTGTGTGTGAGAGAGAGAAAGGAAAAGAGTCAGACATGAATCATTTCATGGTACATGCTCACCTCCAACCTGCTAGATGGTCCACATGGAGAGAGAGAGTGGGGGAAGGGATTATATGATGAGGGAGAGCGTCCCAAATTGAGGGGCAGGAGAGAGAGCACAAAACATTTTTGAAGTCCTAAATACTTGTTAACTATGAAGAGATCTTGAGACCAACAATTTTAAGAACTTCTGATCTGATGCAAAATGATAATAATATTTGTGCCATAAATAAAAACAAAAATGAGAAGATTAACATTGTGCCTTTTACACTTATGTATACTCAGAATACAAACACCATTTGAAGAAAAAATATCTACATGAGTCAGGAAAAAAGTCAATGAATTAACCAGGTTAAACACAATAGACTATATTCTATATGGCAGTATTTATCTTTTAAGGAAGAAAAGGTATCACATCTTACAGTTACAGCTAGATATTATGTACAGACATTAGTACTATTTATCACAAAAACTGAAAGCAAATACATTTATAGGTAATATTAAAAGAAATGGAATAAAAATATTAAGCATCAAGTCACTTGATGGAAGTGAGTTACTAATAGAAATGTGATCAATTATTTGACCTAAACAAATACATATACATAATAGTTTAATTATCCAAGTTTATTATGTTTCACTGTTCTAATAATTGTTCACAAATTAACTCATTTGATTCTTATGATGATCCTATGAGGACAGTATTATTATCTCTAAATTACATATGCATTAGCTAGTGCAATATTTCTCTAGTTTTATTCAGCAAATGAAGTCCTAAAGATATAGATATATATATATATATACATATATATATATCTCAAGTTGTATCTGAAAAGGAGTGATTCACAAATACTGAATATAAATGTATGTGGTTTTTTTGGTAATGCAATATTTTATAATGAAATACTATTCATTGGCTTATCTATTTAAGCCTAAGCAAGAAAATAATTTTAAAGATGTAAATTATAAATCATATTATAATTGCACACTGATAAAATTCCTTAGTATGAGCCGTAAGATATACAGCTCATAAATTAGCAAAATTTTAAAATTAGAGGTTATCAAAAATCTCCAAAAAATTAGCAAATAATCCACAAATTTACTCCATAACTTTCTCATACATATGAGAAAGTTATATATAGACCTAAGTTTATTGAAGCAATTTCCACAATTGGTAAAACATGGAAAGAGCCAAAAATCCTGACTATTTCAGAATAGATAAATAAGCTCTGTGTGTTAGTGCAGGTGGAGTAGAGAAATCCAGAGACACGCACGTGTGTCATAGAGAGCTTTATGTCAGAGTTCGTGTGTAATGAAAAACATCCCAGTCCAGATCAAGTCAATAAACATATTAGCCCATATGTTTGACATTAGTCCATGCATTCTTCTCTGCACTCACACAGCACCTACAAAAAGGCTGAATGCAGGAAGATCACAGGCCAGTGGGTGGGAAGTCGTGTGGATCCCATGGTGGTGGATGCATCTCCATGGCTCTCCAGCATGGCTATGTAGGGCTTGTCCAGAGAAAGGCGAAGCAGAGAGGATGTGTCCCACCTCCAGGGAGGAAGAGAGTCTGTGGCCTGATTGGCAGGCTAAACTCCATCCCTTCATTCTATTTATCAAATTGACGGGAAATGGTGTAACTACCACTCTCTGGTGCATTCATACTATAGAATTTTATACATCAATAAAAAACAATGATAACCCTCTTAAACACTACATAACGTGGACAAAACTAGAGAATATTATGCTTAGGAAACTCACTATGGTTATAAGGAAAAACAAAGAAGAACCAAACTTTTCATGCCTACTGACAAGACTTTGATGCCTGCCATGAGGCCAGGCATGAGGGTGGGAATAGGGAGAGGGGTATTCCATAACTTTTGGTCAAATGTCCTGATCCCATAATCTACACAGTGCTAATTCCTATTTTCTGTCTAAGCTCTAAAACAGACATTCTAAAATATTCTCTCACAAGTACCCCCAGATCGATTTTCTTTTCATAATATAAAAATATCATTTCACATGACTGTGTTATATAATAGAACTTCGACACTATTCATTCTCAAAACCACAGCCATCAACATCTAGCAGGTGCAAAGGACCACATTTCTTGTCACTGCAGAAAGTCCAGTCAAATGCTCCTATGTCTGACCTATCACTGCAAGGCACTCAACTATATAGGCATATAACAAATAATAGAAATGAGGGAAAGGGAGGCAGGAATTCCCTACCCTTGTGGAGTTTACAGTCTAAATCTCAAGGTCAATAAGCAAAACAAAGTTACCATAATGTAAGTAAGGGCCAATCAGCATATAAGATTTATGCAAAACAATTTAAAATGACAAATAGTAAGTATTCTGCAGGCTAAAATTCTATTTCAAAGAGTTTTTGTTGATTTTGTTTGTATCACAAAGGTGTTATCATCCTTTTAAAAATTGAAAGACTAAAGGAAACCAACCATTAGTAAGTACAAATATAAAGGGTCAAAGTTAAAAATACCAAGAATTTTAAGGTATTCCTGCATTCTTTCTAGCATGAATTTTAAGGTAGGACTTAATCCTGCCTTCAATTGCAGTAGTAAATAGAAAAACCTTAAAACAATGATATTCCTCTTAAATTTCTCAAAACAGGAGTAAAATGATCCTCTATTGTAAATCTGTAAAATTCTATTGAAATTTTATTCTTTCATTGAGGGAAACATCTTCATTGTGAAATATACTTTGGGTAATGTATATCTTATCCAAAAGGTCTTAAAGCCAAATATGATTCTCTACCATGTTTTATAAACTTAACATTTATCATTAATTATAAAACAAGCTACTATTTTTTAAGTCAAATGCTTCTTTTGGAAATTCCTTTTATAATGGTTTGTAAGGCACACAACTCTTTTTCAATTTTACAAATGTAGAAGAAAAAAATCAATCTCATGACCTCGTCATGGTTTTCTGGTTCACCTAAGGTCAGCAGCTCTGACTTTATGCATTAAATGCATAATTAAGGGGAAAAGAGAGAAATCCCCAAGCTCATTTCCTATAAGGGAAAAAGAGTCAAAGGAATGAATAATTTCTAAATTGCAGTAAAGACGCATTCTCACTATATTAGATCATACTTTAGCAGGACTTATTATTTTCTAACACAAAACTGAGCACTTTAAAAATGGGGAAAAACCTTAAGAATGTGAAATAGCTGTTCTTTAATTTTTTTCAATTTCAATTCCTTAAATGCTAAATCACATATTAATTAATGTTTTCAACTAATGTTAGAGCTTTAAAAAATCTAAACTGGACACTCTTATCTACATAATCCTGACAAAGGGTATCAACCTTTCCTGTCAAAGGTACTTCATATGACTCTCTGCTCTTATTCCTTAATTCTTCATTTATAATATATTTTTACTTTTAATATTTTCTTCATTATTGGAATCAGATCCTTGGCAATATGAGCCCTGTATGGAGTTGGTTCATAACAAGGAAATACATTTCTTGTGTGCATGTGTGTGTGTGTGTGTGTGTGTGTGTGTGCGTGCGTGTGTGTTTGGGGCATCACTGCCCTCTGGTGGTGGGAGTAGGAGGCCCAGCCTTGCTGCTGGATTTGAACCTCCAACCCAGTGGGCTGCAGTCCCATGCACAACCACTACACCACCGGGGCTCAGCCCAAGGAAATACATTTCTTTCTATATTGTCACATGCTGAGGATGTTGCAAAAGATGGGTGGCCACTGGCATTTGAGTCATATTTTGACTTTTGAGAATAGTGCCCAAATAAGTGGTGCAGGCCATCGTGCCAGTCCTGATCACACAGCTTAACCAAGAGGGGAATTCTCAAGATTCTTGAATGGCCCTTGGCAAGTTTTTGACTTAAGAGAACTTTCCAGCAAGGTATGCCACGATATGGGCAAATATAAGGTTAGGAATGGAACCCTACTAGTGAGGAATTGAAAGAATACCTTAACTAATTAATCCTTGAGTAACAATATACTTGTTTGTAGCCAAAGGCACAGATCTGAACCATACGCTTTCATTGTTACATTCTGCAAAGACTTCACTTTCCTTCCCCTGTTGGATTGCCATCAACTTGTATGTGGGGAATATCTGGATTCTGCTCTCTAAAATCAGCCCTTTCATTTGTTTTCCCTTCCAATGACAATGACAAGAGAGGCAAGCTGAACTCTAACTGGCCAGCAAGGGAGGAAAGCACTGATTGGAACAACCCGAGAAGGTGCTCAAGGGACACAGAACACGTGTGAACCTGGAAGTGTGCAGGAAAGCGCTGGAGGGCCTTGTATTTTCTCTTTGTAAAACACAGAGCAATAGCTGATTTCAAAGGTTAGTATTAAACTAATCATCAATTATGATCATGAGCACAGATATCCCTAAAGATTTAGAATAATTTTGGGGGAAAGGTTATCCACAAACAGAAATCACAATGACACTAATAACAGGCATTTTTTAGTGAATACTAGATATTTTTAAAGCTGGAATGTGTCCTTTATGAAGAGACCTTAGCTTGAAAAACTAATTTGTTCATTATATATGTCTCCACCTGGGACAATGAATAATTTTTTTTGACAATGAATAATTTTAAGTAAACACAAGTTACTAAGTAAATAAAAAATAAACTACTACTTTAAATCGTTTGTCCCAAACTTCAAATCTGTTAAAATGCTATACCGAAAAGTTCCTTTTCCTGCTGTTGTTTAGGAAATTAGTATACACATCATCATTTATTTGACAATGTGAAAACTGCTAGGCAAAATATTTAACACTAAAATTACATCGTAACACATCAGAGCTATTTTAAATGTAATTTTTATCCCTCAGACCTGTTTTATGTAATGGAACGTAGAACCCTCTCTGACCACATCTATTCCTTTTTACCCAAAACACTTCCCCATATCTCCTGGCTGCTTTTTCATCAGTTCTCATAGGTCCATTCATTCTTACTTGCTCTTGAATTCTGAAATCACATTCTCCTACCTATTTAGTCTCAGAATTTACTATTTTCATAATTTCTCCAATAATTTATTTTCCTTTTTAATTAAAATACTTCTTTCTTTTGCTCTCATTTCTCCTCTCAATGCTATTTATGGTAACTGTCTGCTTGATCATATCATTTCCAAGTGGTTATGCAGTAAAACTTTGATGGCTAAAGATTAAGCCAACTAGACACTCATGACCAGGGATAGAGAGGGAGCGTGAATTGTCAATCACATCACAGTCTGGTGATAGTTCCTTGGGGGTGTGAACTTTTGTGTAAGAAACAGAGGACGTGCATTTTAATCCTTTATGACCCTTGATCTTCTGCTCAAGCTGTATTTTGGATCTTGTTTTTTGACACCTGCCACTCATAGACGCTATCAGCAGACTACCAATGATGGACTGTGGCAGTCACTGATCTATGTCAGTTTCAGCAATGGGAGTGTTGGGGTGGAGTCTAACCTGTCGATCTGGAGATAGTCAGTGTGGCCTCTGTGTGGGAATGGCTTTCTCCTGAGAATCCTGGGACGTCTTACAGCACTTCCAAATTGGAGGAGAGAGAGGACTTGACTCAGTCTCTTGGAGATGGTCTACCGACAAGACAACATGGCAGCATGAAATAGACCTTTAGTCCTGGAGGCTAGAGGAGCCAGAGGAGACGCCACGTGGGCTTACCCTGATGGGACCAAACCTCTGGGACTGGACAAGCCATATGGAGTCCACTACCAATACTGAGATGTTTCTACAACCACTGGATACTGCTAATGGACCCTGAGCCCTAGAAATGAAGAGGCATGGGGAGACCCCTGCCAGGTACAGGATGCTTCTACTACTTCTACTGCGCTGAACACACAAGACTGCACCCACTGACATGTAATTGTCCTGGTGCCATTGCACGTACTATGAGTTGGAAGGAGACTTTATAGACCGGTGTGTCAGACAGGGTTCTCTTAGAGAAATAAAACCAGGAAACTAGTAATTCTCTTTATATATTTATATAGATAGAAGGATATATATATATAAGATAAGAAATTAACAGTTAACTAAACTATAAAGCAATACAATGTCTTGGTGCAACTCACTTGTGTTGAGACAGCTAGTAGACCACCAGTCCTCCAAGTCTTGAGGGTCCTTGAGTAGTCCTCGGTAGAGCAGTTCAGGCTAGTTGGCTACAAGGAGCAAACAGCAAAGCAGGTCACCAACAGTCAGCAAGATGACAGAGTTCAACAGTCTCCAGGTCAAGAGATGTATATTCCAGGAATGTGGCGAAGTAGGACTTGAAGGAACCTCAACTCACAGCTCCACAGTCCATGACTAGGCATCCCACGGGTAGTGTTGCTTGGAGGTCGAGGCACAGGACGAACAAGGCAGCTGTCTGGTCTGAAGATCAGAAAGCAAGAGAGTAAGGGCAGAGCTTGCCAAGCCTTTTCTGTCTCTGCCCTTCAATTGATCGCGTGTGTTCTTTGGCCATGTTGTCACAACAGACCTATCATCTTTGGCCATGTTGGCACCACAAGCTTACTTAGCACAACTTGTATTGGATCTATGGGCTAATATCAGACTTCTGACCTTGGACTGGACTGGGTTGGGGTGCTTTCTCAATGTTGCATTTGTCTTGTATATAAACCTTTCCCTTATATCCATATCTGTGTTTGTGAATTTGTTTCTCTAATCTACCCAGACTAACACAGTGGACTCTTGGCTTACTTTGGATTTATTTACCTCTCCTTTCCAGTCTGTGCCTCCAGCTGGCTTTACTCCATCATTATGCTTCCTGTTCATCAGATTCCACTAGCTAGCAAAAGCCTGATTTGAACCCAACTTGGACTTAATTCTATCTACAACTGTGTAAGCCATTTCTCAATATTAATCTCTTTCTATATACAAACACATAGACGCATCATTGATTTTGCTTCCCTAGAGAACCCAACAATCCAGAACCTATGAAAACAAAAAGCTGTCAGGTAAACAAAACTGAAAATATTTTTCAGGAAAATATGCCATAGAAAAGCGGTAAGACTGCACCCTGTTGAAAACAATGGAGTTTCAAGATCCATAACAAAGCAGTCCTATAGAGTTCCCACTGTTACAAGATTCCTTCATCTCTAGACACAATTAACATATTTTAAATTATTATGTATATAACCTTCTTATAATTTGCTTTGATTAGGTACAAAACTTATTACCTTTTTATAAGATACACAAAGCACAATTGAAGTTTTCAATAATTTATTACTGTTGCACCTATATGTTTTGATTTTTGAAATTGTCCAGCATCAATTTGTTTGATGCTAGCAAGTTGGTCCTAAGTCATACTGAATCCTACGTACAATCCTTTGTAGGACAAAACCCTATCCAGTCCTGCACCTTCCTCACAACTGTGGCTAAAGGTGAGAACATCGTTGCAGATATAGTACTCAATCATTGAGGGTCTTCCTTGTTTCACTGCCCCTCCACATTACCAAGCATGAATGTCTTTGTCCAGGAATGAGTCTCTCAGTCTGGCTTCTGAGGTGCATTCTGGTTGTACTTCTTCCAAGACAGATCTGTGTTCTTTAGACAGTCCACAGTACTTTGAATATTCTTTGACAGCATAATCCAAGCACATCAATACTTCTTTGGTCTTCGTATTCAATGTAAAAATTCCACATGTATATGAGGCAATTGAAAGCATCATGACTTGTGTAAGGCACGCCTTAGTCCTCAAAGCTAACCCCCTTGCTTTTTAATACTCTGCAGATGTCTTGTGCGGCAGATTTGCCCAGAAAAATCATTAGCGTGCTATCGTGATGGCTTGACTTTCATGAGCATGGATTGTGGATTCAAGAAAGATGAAAATCGTGCCAACTTCAATATTTTTTACCATGTTGTTCATTTGTGGGAATTTGGGTCCTAGTTAAATTGAAGACTTTAATCCTTGATCTTCATCAAACATTTATTTGTGTCACTTTCAGAAAGCAAGTTTGTATCATCGACATATATAGGGTTGTTAATAAGCTCTCTTCCACATCCTGAATGTGCACTCTTCTTCCTATAGTGCAGCTTCTCTGATTAGTTGTTCAGCATCCAGAATAAGTATGGCGAGAGGATACATCCCTGACACACACTTTTCATGTTTTAAATTATGCATAATTCCCTTGTTATGGTCACATAGCTGCCTATTGACTCATGCACAGCTTCCACATAAGCACATTTAAATGTTCTAGAATTCCTGTTCTTCTCATATATATTCTTCCCATGTAGAGTTTATTTTATACACACAGTCAAATGTATTTGCATAATCAAAAATACAAGAAAATTACTTTCTTATATTCTCAGTTTTCATCCAGGATTCATTTGGCATTACCAATGGCACACCTTGTTCCACATCCTCTTATAAATCTGACTTAAATTTCTGGTAGTTTGCTGTCAATGTACCGCTGCAGCTGTCATTGAATAGTTTAAGCAAAATTTTCTTTGCAGTAGATGTAAATACCAATCTCATAATTGGTTGACTGAGTAGTTGTCTTCTAAATTTCTTGCATACACAAGTGAGTGCTTTCAGTACCTCATAAGCCTGTTGAAACATTTCAATTGCTATTCTGTCAATTGCTTTATTCTTGGTCTTGACTAATATCTTCAGTGCAGCTTGTAATTATTTCTTTGATACAGCTTGTTCTTGATCATATGCTACTTCTTGAGATGGTTGAATGTTGACTAGGTCTTTTAAGTACAGTGACACTCTGTATGTTTTCCATCTACTTTGAGGTTTAATAACTTTATGACTGAATCTTTTTGAGCTTCAACTTGAGGCTTGAGTTTTCGAATATTTCAACTTGAAGCTTTCATTTTCTTTTAGTTCTTTAGTTTAACTCAAACTGAAAGTGTTCATCCTTTTTTGTTTTCTAGCTCTAGGTCTTTAGACATTTCATAATAACACTATTTTGCCTTCTTGAGATGCTCTTTAAAATATTCTGTGCAGCTCTTGTATTTAATCGTTTCTTCCATTTGTCTTAGCTCCTCAACACTAAAGAGGAAGTTACAGGGTCTCTTTTGACAACCTCGTTGTTCTTTCCTTTCTTCCCTGTCTTCTTAATAACTTTTTTCTTTCTTCATGAACGCTATTCTTGATGCCATACCACAGCTCATCAAGTGTTCTGCCATTAGTGTGCAATGTACAAAAGTGGTCTCAAAATTCAGGTGAAATATTCTCAAAAGTCATATTTTGATTTTCATGATCTTTTTAAATTTTCTTCAACCAATCAGAATTTACAT
Source organism: Nesogale talazaci (assembly GCA_004026705.1). Classification (NCBI taxonomy): domain Eukaryota; kingdom Metazoa; phylum Chordata; class Mammalia; order Afrosoricida; family Tenrecidae; genus Nesogale; species Nesogale talazaci. Next base: position 45,363 of record PVJH01016256.1, read on the forward strand.
ATGAGCAATTAATTGTTTACCCCACAGTTGCCCCTGGCTTGGTTTTAGCTGCTGATATTGAACTTCTCTTTTGTCTCTTCCCATAAATGTAGTAAATTTGATTTTTTGTGTCTTCCATCTAGGGAAATTTATATTTCCCAGTGTGGTCACTGTTTGTATTGTTGTAAATTCTTGCAAAATTGCATCATGCAGTCTCTGCCTTTGCTTTTATCTCCAAGACCATAGTTTCCAACTACTCGCCTTTACTGTGTTTTCAAATTTAGCATCCCACTCACCAAAAATTATTTCACAATTATAAAGTAGCTATCACTGAAAATCACTACAAAAATCTCTGCCTAGCAGAGTTTTTTCCTGTCATTTTTTGGGCATACCCCCATGTATATCTCTGATTGCTTTTTTTTATCACTGTTTTGATATCCCTGGTCACAGTGAATTTTTTAGTAAAATCAGCTTCACTGAACCTCGATTTTCAGTGATAGCTGCTGTAAGACAACAGCCTCTGACTATGAAATTTTATTTTCTGCTCAGGGAAAAAATGCTGCAGAAACTTATGGGGACAGTGCTATGGGAAAATGCAAGTGGTTTTCTCCTTTCCAAAAAGGTGAAATGTGGATTGATGACACACCTCCTCTCGATATCTGTCAACTTCCCAAATGGATGAAAATGTCAACTCAATGCATTTGGAGTTCTTTCCACTAGTCAGTCTGTTAATCAAGATTTCTATTTAGAGGTTCTGAAAATACTGCAGAACAGTATTGACAAAAAAGGTCTGACTTATGGCAGATAGAGCCTGGTTACACCATGACAATGTAGCTTCTTACACATCCATCTCAGTGGACCAGGATTAAGCAAGAACAAAAACAGCACACCTGTCTTGCCCATTGCACCTTACTCACTTGACCTTGTTCCATGAGACTTATTATTGTTTCCTTGAATGAAAAGGGACATGAAAGGACAGCAATTTGATGATTTAGAAGAAGTGAGGAAAAAAATGAGGGAGCCATCAAAACATAAGAGTTTGAACAATGTTTCCAAGAATGAAATTGCATATGTGACAAAGACAGTAAATGTAAAGGAGAGTACTTTGAAGGGAGTAAGATTGTTTTGTAAAAAAAACTTTAATACATAGCTTTGAAAAAGAAATCCATTTTTTTGTTTTGTGTTTTGGTACCCACCTCATATAAGAGTAAAGATAAAGAAGATAGCAAATTTACGTTGGAATAAATACCAAGCAGGAAAGAATAAAGAAACATCTTAAAAGTATTAAAAAGGTAAAACTGTAAGCCTAGAATTCTATACCCAGTAAGAATATCATCAAGATCAAATGCAAGTTCAGGCTTTTGCAGTTATACACATATTGATAGAAATTATCAATCAGTAGCTGGCTTGTAATATAAACAATGTTAAAGGAAATCCTTCAAGTAGGAAGAAAACAATACCAGATGAAAATATCCATCTACACAAAACGAAAACGTAAGAGAACTATAAATAGTAACCCTTTGGATAAATGCAAAATATATTCTATCCTATTATTTAAATGTCTCATTTTTAAAGACTATTTACAGACTCGCCTTTCTTTGGTAATCTGTTCAGTTGCTGTTGTCTATATGCAAGATAAACTAAAAAACTATTAATATTCTCTGTAAGTAATTTATATTAAAGGCATGCACAAATAGCTTAGCATATCAATGAGAAATACAGTGGTGCAGAGGGAAGTATTACAAATCACAGTTGCTTAACAGTAGTTATCTCATGTACCAAGAAGACTGCAGATGGAGCATGACTGGCATCAAGGTAGTCTAGAATAACAACGAGCACAGAGTTCCTGCCAACTTTTTAGTCTCCCGTTCTTAGCATTTGAGGGTTATTTCTTCAAGAGTGTCGCCACATCCTACATAAAAAGACTGCTGCAATTCCAACAGTATGCCCACATCTCTACAAAATAAAAGTGGCAAAGGAAGGCAGCAACAAATAATCTGTTTTATAAAAATATAAATCCTGAATCCATTTTCTGATATATCAATGGTTGAAAATTGGCCACACATACTTTCCTGAACTAGACATAAAAAATCAAACTTGGGGCCATTAAGTCAATCCTCACTCGTAATGACCCTGCAAGGACCACGTACAACTGCCTCTATGGGTTTCCAAGGCTGTAGAAAGACTCATCATGTCCTGAAGTTTCAAACTATTGATCTTGTGATTAGTAGACCACATCTAACCACTACACTCCCATGGATTCTCAAAAGCTAAACACAATATTATAGTTGTTATGGGCTATTCATTTGGTTCTGAATCACAGAGACCCTCTGTACAATAGGAGTGAACACTACCTTGTCCTATACCATCCTCATAACTCTTCTTACATTTGAGCCCATTACTGCAGCCATTGGGTCAATCTCTCTAACGGAGGACCTTCCTCTTTCTCAGTGCTCCTCCACTTTACTAAGCATGATGGCTACATCCAGGAACCGGTCTTTCTTGTTAACATGCCCAAAGCACAAAGTCTGACTTCTAACAAACATTCAGGCTGTACTTTTTCCAAGAGAGATCCTTTTATTCTCTTGACAATCCAGCATACTTTCAGCATTCTTCAGCACTACAGTTTGAATGCACATGTTTTTCTTGGGTATTCCTTATTTGGTGTCCAATTTTCACATGCATGCAAGGTAATGGAAAATACCAGGGCTTAGAAGAGGTGCACCTTGGTCATCAAAGTACCATCTTTCCTTTTCAATACTCTGAGGAGGTTTTGTGCAGCAGATTTACCCAATGCAATGTCTTTTGATCTCTTCATGTCTGTTTTCATAAATGAGGAGTGTGGATCCAAGCAAGAGGAAATCCTAGACAACATCAAATTTTTCTTCATTTATCAAAATGTTACCTTTTGATCTGGTTGTGAGGATTTGGGTTGTCTTTACATTGAGTTGTAATTTATAATAAAGCCTCTAATCTCTGCTCTTCATCAGCAAGTGCTTCAAGTACACTTCATTTCCAGCAAGCAAGCTTGTGTCATCCATATAGTGCAGGTTTCTAATAAGTCTCCCTCCAATTCTCACGCCATATTCTTCTTCAGATAGGCTAATTCCTCTGATTTTATTTGTGCAGCATGCAGATTGAGTGAATATAGTTAGAAAGCACAACCTCAATGCAGCTATTGATTGTTGCCATCCACTGAACTCAGAGCCATGTTTAAATACATTTTGCTGAAATAAATACATATTTGAACTGGAACTAGAGTAGCAATATTTTTATTGACCTTATATAGAGAGTTGAAACTCATTGATGGTTACCAAAAATGGTAGGTTAGAGAGGGGAAAGTACCCTTAATGCTGTAAACCCTGGTTACTTTTGGCGAAAGGAAAAGTAGCATTGAATGTGAGCCAAATGTGTAATTGGACCAAGGTAAATGATGTCGCTAAGAACTGCAAAAGCAAATGATGTTTTGGTAAAGAAAAAAAAAACTCACTGCCATTGAGTCCGTCCCAACTCACAGTGGCCCAATTGGACAGGGTAGAACTGCCACTATGTGTTTCTGTGACTGAACCTCTTGACAGGAGTAGAAAGTCACATGTCTCTCCTGCTGAGGGGGTACTGATTCAGAACCGCTGGTCTTTCTGTCAGCAACCCAGAGAGTGACCACTCTGCCACCGGGGCTCTGTGTCTTGCATAAAGGAGATGGTCGATATAATTCCATACCATCAACAGCAAGCAAAATGTGTGTGGTTATAAAACTATGCACATGGGCATCTCTGTGTAAGCATATGAATATGTGGGCAAATGTATGTATGTGTTATGTATATATATATGCACAAATCTCTCAGTTGGCATATATGCATATAAGTATGTATAACTGGGCATGCACATCCATATGTGCAATAAATCACAAGGAAGTCACAGTTATAGGTACTTCTTAGGAATACCTAAACATGTCTCAAACTTGGGCTTCTGCATTTGAAGGATAAGAGCCACAATCTCATAGGTCAATTTGGGTGACTGACATAATATAACTCAAAGTTTTTTTCTTTCTACTCATATGGGACCCAAGATAAAAAAGAAATAAATATTTAGAAAAGAAAATAGTCCAGAGGACTACACAAGCCACTGCTCAATACTGTGAGAACAGAAGAACTAGACAGTACCTGGCTATGATTACAATTATGCTCATCATGGTGGCATATGAATTCAGATAGAGTTCTTATTAAGAGCTTGAATTCTTTCAAAATTCACACAAATTGGACTGGTTGAGAATAGAGATCACCTGAGTCAATCACTCTGAGATAATTTTTTGACTTTAGACTGAATTACTCTCTTGAGATTGCCTCTTAGCTAAATAGCAAATTGACTCATAAATTAGTTTTCTTTTAAAAATCATCATATGTGAGCAAATAGTCAAAATCACTCTAAAGAAAACATGTTTGGGTAAAGAAGCATGGAAATAGGAACACTAGAAATGGCTATCTTAGAACAAAATTAATGAGAATGAGGGTCCATTGTGAAAAAATATAAACAATACCATTGAATGATTCTGAATAATAATTGTTTCATATGACAGCCTAATATTTCTTCCACAAAATAGCTGGTGAATTTGAGTCATCAGCCTTTTGGTTAGCTAGCAGTTCAATGCTTAACTCACCAGGGATATGTATATAAATAGTCATATTCCTCTCCTCTGAACTTAAAAATTATGTCACTGATACACTCAAGAAAATGTATCTATGCTATCTGCATGTTTACAATATTATAAATAGATATTTGGTTTTAATTGGGGTAGATTGTATTTAGTCATCAATTTATAGTGATAGCATTCTTTTGACAATAGAATACTGAAACTCAATTTTGGGATTAGATGTATGACTGATGGTAGCAAATTGACCATTTAGCTTTAGTCTCCTGATAACATGTTGCCATCTGGTTGAACAACCAACCTAGGTATTAGTCTCTAAATAGCATCTATGGTTTGCACATCCCTAGATGTCTGTGAAATCCTGATGACATATTAGTGAAACAACCCTTTTCTCATCTTATCCCATTCTATTGTTCTATAATCTAATCATCACCTTCATCCTGTTGTTTTTGTTTAATTCAACTACTTGCTATACTAATCATAATCATCGCAACGTCAGTTTATATTTGTCTCTGTAAATTATATGGCAAAGTTCACAGCATTTTAAAGCTGTATGGTTATTTAAAATATGAATTAACACCAGTTAATGTATTTATTTTCCCTTTGCTTTTTACAAAAATATTGATTTCGATACAAGTGTTTAAGTAACTGACAGAACTCATCAGCGAATGGAAAAAGAGACAGATCTCAGATGTTTCTGAAACATAATTCAGGTTATGGACTGTGCATATCACAATTAAAGCAATCTTTAGGTGAGTAAGCCAGCTGGAGGAAATCCACTCTTGAAATATAATAAACCCAGGAGAAGAGGCCCAGGACAGGAAGCTGGCAGCAGTGTGGTGCTGGCTAATGCCACACTAAATCATCTGCTAGATTAAGTTCTTGGCCAGGTCATTGAGCTGGAGGAAAAATGTGAAGCAGAAAGCTTGCTCATTATGGAGGTACTACTTGGTCATTACTCACCTTTTCCCCACAATCACTTTCCGCCTCCCTCACTCCCTCTGCAAGCACTGCCTCCACCAGCCCACCCTACACACACACACACACACACACACACACACAC
>PVJH01016257.1:0-23689 GCA_004026705.1 Nesogale talazaci
TAAGGATGCCTCTTACCCCCACTACTATTCAATATAGTAATGGAGGTCTTAGCAAATAACATAAGACCACGGAAAGACATCCAAGGTATCGAAATGGGAGATGAGGAGGTCAAATTATCATTACTCACTGATGACATGATCCTGTAAATCGCAAATCCGAATAACTCCACAACCAGAGTACTAACAGCGATAGAGGAATCTGGAAGAGTGGCAGGGTACAAGATCAACAAAGCTACCCTGTTTGTCATAGGGGAGCTGCAACTGCTCCATGGGGTTTACGGGGCCACAATCTTATAGAAGAAAGCTAGGTCTTTTTCTAGCAGAGCCACTGAGAGGGTTTGGACTGTCAATGTTTCTATTGGAAGGCACATTCTTAAATGTCATCAGAGCCTGTTACCAGCAATATACCCTCCACTAAAAAATAATTAATTAAAAAACAGCAAAACTAAAAAAAAAAGAAAGAACATGAAAGAATAATCAATACCTTTGCATTGTGATGCTGGCAAAGAATATTCAAAGTAACATGGGCTGCGAGAAGAACAAAAAAATCTGTCTTGGCAGGAGTACAATTTCCCTCTTAGAAACTAGCATGGAAGTTCAAATCCAGCAGCAGCTTTCCAGGAGCAAGGCTGGGCTTCCTACTCCCACAGGGCAGTGACGTCACAAAAAAAAGAAAAGAAAAGAAAGAAACTAGCATGGTGAGAATTTGTCTCACATTCATTGGACAGGATAAATCAGCTAATGGTGTACCTTAGTCCTCAAAGTAACTACTTCTCAACACTTTAAAGAGGTCTGATATAACAGATATACCCCATGCAGTATCTCATTTGATCTCTTGACTGTTGCTTACATGAGCCTGGTTGTGAATTCAAGAAAGATGAAATCTATGGTAATTTTCATCTTTTCTCCATGGAACAGTAGAGATCAGCAAAAAAGAGAAAGTCCCACATGGAGATGGATTGATAAAGTGGCTGCAACAACAGGGTCCAACATATAATCACTGTGAGGATGACAAAAGTATTATTTCTTTCTGTTATATATAGGTTCATTAAGATGACTTAAAGGTACCTAACTAGAGTAGTCTATATCATGAACTATATCAAACTGACAGAATCTGGGGAGAAAGGATTAGCAGGCACACAACAATCATGGCTTTAGAGATAAAAATATTGGGATTTAATAGCTCAGTGATTTTTTTTCATGATCAATGTGTGGTAATAATTTATTTTAGAAGAATTAGTCTAAGGACTAGTTCCAAAGAGCACTGGACATAACGATTACAAATTGGCCTGCTAACCACAAGGTCAGTCATTTGAAACCACCAGTTGCTCCACAGGGAGACAAGGCTTCCTACTACTATAAAGATTTACATTCTTAGAAATCCACTCTTAGAACTCCTACCCTCTAGGGTTTCTATTGACCAGAATCAACTCAATGCCAGTTGATGTAAGTGTCTCCAAATGTATAATTCTTTCAAAATCCTATTCTGTTCCCCTCCTCCTTTGAGAGCATTCCCTCACATCCTTGGGTTTTCTAATTCACTTCAAGGTCCTCCAGAAACGTATGGAACTTGAAGGAAATGCCTCACATGCTGCAGGTTGCTCTTCCATCCCCAATCTGAAGGCCAGGCAGAGCAATAGAGCCAAAATCAGGGTCTAGAGCCCAAAGGAAAATATGTCCAGAAGTCACAGTATGTCTTCTTGCTGCTTTCAAAGCCCATCAGAACCTAGAGGCATGGTTTTCCAGGGGACGGTGTGTCATAACTACACAGGGGCACCAATTTCTACTTCATCCAAGGCATAATAAAAATGGTGTCTTGAGTGGCACCTTCTAGTAATCTTATACATGCCTCGAAGGAAATAAACAATCTGGTTTAGTTCACTGTGTCTACTAACATCAGATCTCAATCCTAAAAATCTTTGGTAGTTTAGTAGATAACATCCTCCAAAATAGGATTATAGCCACAGGAAAAGAGTCCAGAATTATAATTCATCACATAAAGAATTATGACTCGCCAGACCATATTAATTGACTGTCATTTACATGAATATGGAATATTTTAGATATTCCCTTTCATGTGGAGATTGATGAAATTTGCATGTGCTAGACTGGGTTGTCTATAAAAGAAAATCAATAACACTCATAAGTAAATATATATATGAAAAACCTCCCCTCTAGATTAAGAAGTAATCTTATACCAAGAAAGCATCTCAGCCTAGTTCAACTTAAGTTTATGGGTCTGATGCTAGCCAGAGTCTTCTTCAGCTTCATGGAGCTCCAGGTTGACGATACAGAAAGGTGACGTGGGATGCGGGAAGATCACAGGCCAGTTGGTGCAGAGTCACATGTCTCCACAGTTAGTGCAAACGTAGTAGGTGGCCAATGGTTCTGAGAGTTGGGCAATCCAGGGGCCACCGCTTGAGGCAGGCACATAGACTCAGGAAGCAGGTAGGCAAAGGGAAAAGTAGAGGGAGGGAGGGGGTTAGAGAGGGAGGGGAAAAAGGACAGAGCATTCCCAGTGTCTCTCTTATAAAAAGACCACACCTCCTAGGAAACATCATTAGGCTATGACCTGTTTCACAATTTGGACTCCATCCCTAAGCTTCTACAGTAATTCAAGTTGACTTAGAATCTTTCCACTACACTGCATTTCTTACTATTAAGAAGCAAAATGCTTTGTGGACAATTCATATTTTAGAGCCAATACATATGTGTCTTCAAGGAAAAACATAGTGTGAAGTCTTTTGTAATGCTGACAAAGGTCAATCCCACTAAAGAGAAGGCCCTTAATCTGTTGAAGTGTCCTGGAAATAGCCTTACAATATTTTAGTTTAATATTTCATAGTGTTATATGCACAAGGTGGGATTAAAACCATGAAATTCCTCTTTTCCAAGACTGTACAGGATGTTCCACTAGTCAATGTGGTACTTTTCCAATCACCATTATTGTCACTAAAGTCTAATGATATTGTTACATATTCAGAGGACCAACCTGCTATATCAGAGCAGGATCATTACATTGAAACTCATTTTTACTTAAAAAGTGTAAAATGAAACAGTTCTAACTAGAATAATTACTATGGATTTTGATCTTATTCTTCTTGCCATAAAGCATCTGGCAAGGACCATTATTAGCTATCTGACTGAATGCTCTACACATTTTTATAGATTTACACAAAACTTTATTTACCTGGACATTTTGAAACTTCAGTTCATTTTCACTGGATGTATTTTCTGGAAATGTACATTACTGGAAAAATAGGGGTCAACCCAAATAAGGGAAATTCTCTACGGTATAAATGCACTGACATAATAGCTATACATGGACTCAATGTCATGAACCACAAAAATGACTGTAGTGTAGTGAAATTACTTGGTATTGCTCTTACATCCATCATCTTTATCACACTGTCTAGTGCCTGGAGGGGATCATGCAAAAAAATCTCAGATTATGAGACTAGTGTGACAAGATTGGGCAGTTTTTCCATCCCATCATACCTAGTGGGATATATCCTCAAAGTTTGCCATTGTAGGAGCAGGAACAGAAAATCCCAGGACCAACAGAAAGAGGACACACTCACCTGAGAAACCTGTATTGAGATGTGGTGGTGACAGACACAATGAAGAAGACATGGTAACAGCAGAGAAGATGAAACAGAATATTGATGGACTTCTAGGGCTCAGAAAGAGAATAGGTGAGAGCCTTAGGGTAGGAGGCTGGTTTGCATAGCAGGATACTTTTTGAACACTTATCATTGTAAAATGGAGCTTTGTAACACTTGCCAATGCAGGGAAGAGGTCATGGAACTGAGTAAATAAGAAGCTGAAAAGCAGAAAGATGTTCCTATTGACATGTCTGAGAAGACATGCTGTTTCTGACAAAAAATTGTACCCTAAATACTTTCTGCACTCTACTTGTTGTAACCTGTTCACTCTCATAAGAAAGCCCCATAGTCATGACTATTGTCTGCCAATTTTCTATGGCTCTTGCAATAGATTATTAAACCAGGTATCAAAGTAGAGTGGTGGGCATATGAATATTGTAAAGGAGCCTGAAAGTTGGAGACATATCTTCCCTCTGACCTGTGGGAATTGAACTCTATGGAGCTGGAGTCTACTACTTCTCTGTGTAAGCCATCCATGTCTCCCGTGTCATTTCTTCAATAACACAGAAGCAAGTAACACTGTCCATAAGGTCACCGTGTGTCACAGACAAGCCTTCAGTAGCTTATCACAAAAAACTGACCAGGTATTATGAATTGAACTTTGTGTCTCCTCCTAATTTTTAAAAAGGAGAAGAAAGATGGTGAGACAAAGTATGAGGGACTATCATGTAAAGACGCATCTACAGGATAAGGCATGAATGGGACTCCCCAAAACTGGAAGATACTCTTTAGGGGACAGAGAAAACAAGGCCCTATTGATGCCCTAAGCTGAGCCTCCTAAAGTCTGCCATGCCTCTATTCACTAACCTTAAACTCTTTCTATAATCCAGAATTATCTTACACTATCATATGTTTGATTGGCCCATTGAAGTCTTGGTTATAGTACTAATTTTACTTTTTTTTTTTTGCTTCTTGCTTACTGAAACTTGCAGTCTCCTGGTTTTAAGAATGCATCTAGCAGGACACACAATAATGTTTCGATTAAACTGGAAAGTAACATTACTCCCTGGGGATTTTCAGCTTCTATGGTTCTAAACTAAAAGGAAATGATAGAAATTTTGGAGTTCATGGGTGGTGATTAATCCAAACCGAAGAATAAATAAGGTTATTACTTTACAATTGGATGCTGAATTATGGGGTAACCTATGTTACTCTTTATCTTATCATTTATGGCAGCAAATTTTAATAAAAAGAATACACAAAGCAGGAAAGAATGCCAAAGACATGATAATACTAAAGGCTTCATGCACTCAAATAACAACAAAAACACCCCTTCCTGGTAAACCGGCATGTTGGTTGAAGGAAGAGTAATGAAGAAAGGGCAAGGAAGGAGAGAAGTCACACATACCAGGTGTTTCTTTCTGTAGTTGTAAAAATGCATGCGATGGCCACTATACATATGAATTTTGTATCATGTCTAAAATGTATCATAATTTTGAACTTATTTTATTTTCTGTTATTATATTTGCAATGTGATACTTAACATTTGCTTCATAGAAGGAGGATGGGTGATCATCTATGAGAAATGGGTATTGCCCAGTGATTTTGAAGTATACACTGGATGAATTAACTGATGAGACTTTGGGATCTCTACATTTGGGGAAAGAGGAGCATATTTATTGTTCCATGATGGCCTGAGTGTCTGCTGTTTTTTTTTTGTTTCTAGAAGTATAAATGTAGACAAGGAATGTAGGCAGACAAAAGACAATGGGGGCCCATTTCCATTCTTCTGGGTAGTCAAAATTGGAATATCCTGTGTCATTTGGGTAAATTTCTCTTGCAAAACTTTTAATGGGACTCCATTTTAGAAGCAGAAAGGACCCATCTTCCCCACGTCCCCCCCCGCACCGCCTCCCTCTCTAGTAGTGAGTATGGGCTAGCCAATGGGGATATTGAAAGAACAATACAAAAATGCCAGGACATATTAGGGAAAATTAATTTGCTTATAGAAGGGCTTAGTTTAGGTCCATAAGCTGTGCTATCAAGGCAGTAGAGACATTGAGATGCGAAGCTTGTTCTAGCCAGTGTTCTCCTATGGTGACTGCTTGGCCTCATTGCCTATTTACTACTTATTAGGAACCCTTGACTCCCATCCATGTGCCAAGCCTAATATTGTGCATTGGGGGAAGTATTTAAGTTCACTGACACCTTTCTGGTTGTGTTAAAAATAGGTTTCTGTTGTCTCCAATCTCAAGGAAAACAAATTACTACATTTACAAGAGGGTAAAAGACCCCCTTCCTTGTTTTAAGTAAAAGTTTGTGGGAAACTTCCATTACTTTTAATTTCTCTTCCACAAACTTTGTGAAGTACATCCATATTTTATTTAAAACCATAGTTTAATTTTATCTATTTATCTATCTAGCTAGCTCTACAATATGCATAGCTAACCAAACACCATACTCACTGCCATCAAGTTGATTCTGACTCATATATCATGCAAAATAACAAGTTAGTTTATTGCTAAGTCATCCTAGCAATTTTTTCATTTTTATATTTATGTTTTAATTTGACATCCACTGTTGATATTTGTAAGAAGGAAATGGGGATATCATATATTTTACTGTAGTGCTATTTTCCCCTGAAATATGAGCCACTGCCTATTTATTTCAACAAGTATAAATTCATTGCTATGTAACCTTTCACAATTAAATTCCTGATATTGATCCCTAAGCCTCATGACACTATGTTAAGTGTGATGTAGACTAGATGAACAGACACAGGGTCCTCTTCCCTAAGACATCTTGCAGCCTGATACAACCAGCATGATTATAAATAAACATGAGCATTCAAAGACTAGATATGGGGGAAATTAATATTTTTATCTATTTATTTGATATGGAGTACAATGGTTGGGTGTCAGGAGAAAGACTTTGGAGAGAAATAATGTTTTAATATGAGAAAGGGACATGGAAAATTTGAGAATTTTTCTGTAGCTTGTATAATTATTCAACTTAGTGGTAAACTTTACAAATTCAAAATGAGTTCTTCCTTTATTCATTAAGATAGCATCAAGAATGCTTGGCATAGACAGCGTATGTCTGTATAGGACAATGTGCTCTGTCTGACTACTAATAAGTCCCTCCTGAAGTTCAGTCTTCTGTCTTTATGACATTTGAGCTGCTGGCATACTAATTTTATCTGGCATAATACAGTCAGATCTCCCGGATGTGTTAGAATGTGTCTTCATATTGATTAGTTTCAAATAAGTAGCTGGTCTTTTAAATCAGCGTCTCTGAAGTAGCTGTTAAGCAAGCAATGATAAAAAAACAACAAAAATAAACCCACAGCCAATCAAGCAAACAAACAAAAAACCTGCAGTTGTATTAACATTATTTAACAGATCCAGCTTCAGTTCTGAATAGTCAAATGATAGCTGATTTTAGAAAAAGCTTAGCTATGGAATACATTCTACCTGCAATTAATACTTCAGAGGTCAGTTGAAATATTGTGATTTGAGATTTAGGTAAAATATGACCGAGGTCAAAGATGATTAAAATTACCTTTGTAATTCCAATGAAGCAACTTCTAGCTATTTTATGAACCACAATGAACTATGTATGGAAAGCACTGTCACTGACTACCAACATCTAGTCCCCAATTCCACACCTGGCTTTATTCTTGATCAATATCTACTTCAAGGGAAACAGAGCCTTATTAATGAGATGAAAGGAAATGCTAATTGGTTCAAGTTAACCATGAGGATGCTCTGATCCTGTTGTTAGAAATTGGTACAAAAATTGGTACAAGAAATTGGTACATCACTGTGGCACAGTGATGGCACACGAGACATAACTGGAATTGGTGTATGGAGAGAGATGTATGCAGTCAGCGTAAATTTGAAGATGGGAGCTTGTCTTAGCTAAGGGGCACCTGGGGTACTATGGGTTAGATATTAGATTGTGGAGATGAAGCTGCTCTCCTAAAGGCTGAAAGTCTTGGAAAATCTATATAATGATGCTTAAGTCAGTATCAACTTGATGGTATTGGATTTGGTTTGGATTTTCTTGAGAATACATTTTTATATTTTATATATTTCTTATGTGAGCTATGTAAAATTGTGTAATTCGTTATCCAGAAAAGAGTCTTTGCACTTCAAGGTATAACAGATAAAAATTGGAGGAATCCCTGCTTTTATCCCTCTCAACATCCCTAACTCTCCTCCCACCTGAATCTTGCTTAAATGCTATGTGAGTGCTGTCTTGTCAGAACTTTAACTTCTAGTGCTAGATAACCATGCTTAATGAAGTTCACCAGCTGGGCCGAACAAATCAAATGTGAAATGAATAAGAATAGCTTAGCAGTGTCCTGGTCACCAGAGAAATATTTTCTAGGTAATTGAGTGTCCATCAATTGTTCCTTAGTGTTGTAGTGACTGGAAAACCCGATGGAACCATCATAGTTGATTGTAGGAGATGTTAACATAGTTCTTGTTATTAAGGGATTTCAATACAATAGAAAGGAGTTACAAATATAAGGCTATAGATATCCCTTGATTTCCAAACTAGATAGCTATTAACTGGCTTAGGAACTAGATCAAAATAATCCATAACAGAACTCTAACACTTTCTTAAATTATCTATGTAAAGTTATTGTTATTTCAGAGAGACCCATGCTGAATTTGAATGTTTTTTTAAATATTTGAAACAATATGCTCATTAATATATGGTTCAAATATGAATTTCATTATATTATAGTATTCGTATGTTGTTATTATTGTTAAGTGCCCTCAGAACACTTCCTGGTCCTGTGTCATTCTTACAATTGTTCTTATCTTTGGGCCTATTTATATAGGCACTGTGTCAATCCATTTTGTGAAAGGTCTTCTTTTTCACTACACTGATACTTTACCCACATGATGTCTTTCTCCAGGAACTGGTCTTTCCTGACAACATGCCAAAGTATATGAGACCAAGACTCTAAACTTTTCTCTAAGGAACATTTAGGTTATACCTTTGCTTATACAAGACATATTGTTTGTTCTTCTTGTGGTCCATTGTACTTTCAATATTCTTCTTTAACACTATAAATCAAATGTATCATTCTTTGAGTAAATGTCCAATTTTCACATGAATATGAAGCAACTAAAAATACCGTGGATTGAATTAGTCACATTTTAGTCATTAAAATGATATCATTGCTTTCCAACACTTAAAAGATTTTGTGCAGCAGATTTACTTAATGCAATGGGCCATTTGATCATTTGAAGTTGCTTCACAAATTCATTCATTTTTATTTTGATTATGATATTGTTACTGGTCCAGTTGTGAGAATTTGGGTCTTTACATGGAGTCGTAATCCATACTGAAGGCTGTAACCCTTGATCTTTACGGGCAAGTGTTTCAAATTGTCCCCACTATCAGTAAGGAAGATTGTGTTACCTGCAAATCGTAGGTTGTTATTGTTAATAAAACTTCCTTCAAACCGGATGGTGAATTCTTTCTCATGTAGTCCTGTTTCTGTCATTATTTTATCAGCATACAGATTGAATAATAAGGTGAGAGGATGCAATTTTCATGTACACCCTTATTGATTCTATACTACGTTGTCTTACTTTGTTCTGTTCACACAACTGCCTCTGGATCATGTACAGCAGTGATTCTCAACTTTGCTAATGCCACAAACAATTAATACCGCTCCTTATGTTGTGATGACACCAACCATAAAATCATTTTCAGTACTACTTCACAATTGTAATTTTGCTATTGTTATGAATTATAATGTAAATATCTGATATGCAGAATGTATTTTCATTGCTACAAATTGAACATAATTAAAGCATAGTGATTAGTAATGAAACAATATATGTATATATTTTGAAATATTTATTCTACTTACAAATAAAGGAAATTTTGTCTTGCAGAATCGTGTAGCATGGGTCACACTCAATATAATAACAGTAGATTACATTGCTATATTTTGTGATAGTATGTGTAAAAAGCCAATGTCAGTGTGAAGATGGAGATAGCTTTTTTTGACCAGATCAGTAGTTTTTGCAAGAGCACAATGAAGATCAACTTCCACAACAAGTCTACTTCCGTATTTAGGCTTGATAATCAACAAGCTGGAAAACCCTGTTTCACAAAGATATGTTGTTGGAAATGGAAGAAGGAGGAGCAACACAATCTCAGACAGAACAAGATATGACAAAAATAACTTGATCCAGAATTTTGTAACTGGCATTGTAGAGAAATCAGGTCTTGCGTCGCTGTTAATAAGTTCAATAAACTCTTTGTGCAGTCTCAGGATCATCTCCAACTATGACTGTGAATGGGCTTCTGGCAAGTGCAAAAGGGGTGTCAAGTAGATTTGGAAAGTATGGTGAAATTTCATCTATAAGCATGTGCCAGTGTTCTTTCACAGAAAATATCATTGTATCCTTTTGTTTGGTTCAATGTCATGTTTCTCAAAAAAAAAAGCAGATTAGGTAGGCAACATGTAAATTTTATTTTCATCTAGTTTTTCATGCTAAAGCTGAAGTTTCATTTGGAATGATAAGATCTTTTTCAGATGAATCAAGGCACGTCGCATTTGGTCCTTACAGTGATCAATTTAACTCATTCAAAATGGCAAATATGTTGATCAAGTAAGCTATTTTCTGCAGTTCATTCTTATTACTAAAAAGTGTTTAGTACTGTGGTAATGTTTTCTGATTAAAAAATGTTTTGAATTTATCTCAAATATCAAAAACACATTTTAAACCTTTTCCTCTTGACAACCATCTCACTTCAGTGTGAAATAGGAGAACATTATTCAGTATATTCAACTTGCTGCACAGTTGTCAAAACAGTCAGCTGTTTAAAGTGTTTGACTTTACAAAATTGACAGAACTTATTACAGTTTTCACTACTAGTAACTGTGACAATGTCTGTGTTGCTAATATTTGCTAATGAATCATACACTGAGTTCTGATGAATTATGGTGACTCATTCAGTACCAAACGTTGACATTCAGATCGACATCCTAGCATAGCTGGAGCACCATCTGTGCAAACACCACAAACCATTTCCTAAGAAATCTTATGCTCTTTCAGAAATGTACCAGTTGTGTCAAACATATCACATGCAGTAGTTGTGGTTTCAAGAGGTTTGCAAAAAAGAAACTCATCTTTCTATTGCCTTTGGATGTTTCCTTCATTGTTAAATATTTTGGCCATAGAATCTTTCAATACTGCAACCCAAGGCTTGATATTTTTCTTGAGTTCTTTTCGTTTAGGATATGCTGCATTTATTTCTTCTTGGTTTTCTAACTCTAGAACTTAACATGTTTGATGATAATGTTTTACTTTTTATTTTTTTGGCATCACTGCTCTCTGGTGGTCGTGGGCGCTAACCCAGTGCTGCTCCTCAGAGCCACTGCTGGATTTGAACCACAAAGCCCTTGCGTCGCAGTCCCACACTCAACCACTTATGCCCTCGGGGCTCAGCTGTCTTACTTTTTCTTTAGCTGTCCTCTGGAATGTAGTGTTCAGCTCTTTAACTTCATCATTTCATCCATTTTTAAAGCTACTTTGTGATTCAGAGCAATTTTCAGTTTCTTCTGACATCTAATTTTATCTTTTCTTTCTTTCTTGTCCTTTTAATGACTTTTTGTTTTCTTCATAAACAGTGGTCTTGAAGTTCTCCCACAGCTCATCAGATTTTCCATCATTAGTTTGCATTGCAGCACATCTGTTCTTGAGAGGTTCTCGGATAGACTCAAGTTTGTACTTGGATTTCATGGACCTCTTTGAGTTTTTGTCTGTTTTGACCTGAAATTATATATGTCTAATTGATTAGCTGTTCCCTAGTCAACCTGGTTTTAACTGCTGATTAACTTCTCCATTCAATCTTTCAACAATTGGATTGAATTTAATTTCTGTGCATTACATCTGGAAAAGTTTGCATTTATAGTTGTCTTTTGAGCATTCCTATAACATGTCTCAAAATATTTTCAAATATTTTTTGAGCTCAGAAATGTTATCTCTATAAGGCTTACCTTTGTTTTCACTAAAAAATGTTTTATGAACATGTGTAAGTAAGGTGCACTGGTACCATAGTGGTTAAATACTTGAGTGATAACTGAAAAGTCCGTTGTTCTAACCCACAATTGCTCTGTGGGAGAAAGATGTTATAGTCTACTTCTGCAAAGACTGTGGGTTTGAAAACACTATGGGACAGTTCTACTCTGTCCTATACATTTGTTATGAGTTGGAATCAACTCCATGGCAATGGGACTCAGGGGATGAAATATGTCTCTGTGTGTGTGTGTTTATTTGAGATTTTCTTTGAAAATTCTCTATAATGGAAGTTGAAATTGCACTTCTGATTTTTTCTTTTGTGAATTTGCTTTTGCTAATTTATTTGGCCTGAGTTTTTGCAGTGTGGTCAATTTTTTCCCTTTCAATCAATATAGAATAAGATGATGGAAGCACATATGACTTAAGCCATATGATTTACTTCTCATTGGACCATTAAATTACTGGCTGTCACACCTCGTTGTGTTAATCATTTGCTTTGATAACTATTTTCTTCCTGATATCTATCCACATATGTCTATATTTTATTTTAGGGAGCTTTTAAAATAAAAATACAAAGCCCAACACTTGTTTTACAGATTATAAGAAATAATAAAACTAGTTATTGATAAAACTTTATTCTGCTAATGGGGATATTGGGGCATGAGAGCTCAAGGACTGAGTCTTCACCTTTCATACAGGAAACGGGTTTTATTCTTGCTAAATGCCCCTCATGCACAGCTGATACTTTTCTCTCCTTGGAGGTTTGTGTGCTGATATGAGATGGAACTAGTTTCAATAGCGCTTCCAGATTTGGATGGATCGGTAAGAAAGACTTGTCGATGTAAAGGTAATATCCAACTTAGAAGGAGGTTCTATTATGATAATTCTATTGTAAATTGTTTCTGACTTAAGTCAAATACATCTTTCTCTTATTTTAGCTGTCAATTCTAATTTCAAATCAAATATTTGAAAATCTGGGCATAGTAGGCAAAAGTGTAGAAAATTGAGCAGATATTTTGTATATGATTGGGAAGATAATATTAGAGCTTAGTGGTCTCAAAGGAAAATGGGACATGGAAAACATCTCTGAGTCCTGAATAAAATCACCCAGGATATAAAGCAGCAATAAAAGTTGCATTTTCAATATGGTTGCTACAAGTTGCGTGGGACTAGTCATTGTATGAATTGTGCCTAGTCCAAATTAAGACATCTTATAAACGTAAAGAGATTTCCAGATTTTGAAAATTTGGTCCAAAAAAGAAAAACGGAATGCAAAACATCTCATGAACAAAATTGTCATTGCTGACATACTGAAATGATACTATTTTTATATTGCACTGAATAAAATATTAAATAAATTGCATACCTTTGTTTTTACATTTGAAATAGCTATTAGAAAATTTGCAGTACACAACAGTGCTAAGGAAAAGAGAACCATAGATTGACAAGCTATCACAAGGACTATTTCTTGGATGGAGTAAATGGTTACCATATTCTGCTGCTCACTGAAAAGTTGGCAACTTAAAATCACCAAGCCGTGCCTGGGAAGAAAGGCCTGGAGATTTAATTCTGAAAAATCAGTCACCAAGCTCCCTGTGGAGACAGTGCTGTGAGGCGCACATATACTGGTTACTCAACCAAAATATTTTTGTTGTTCATTACAAGGACTTAAAGTTTTAACTATATCAATTCTGAAATAAACTTAAGATAAGATTTCATCTTCTAATTACCTACTAGAAAGAAAATAATTTCAAGAGGGAGATAATTCCATCCATAAATCTACAAGGAGTATAACATGTTAAAAACTGTAGCAATTATATAGAAATAACTGAGATATCTATCCATAGAACTGATATTTAATGACAAACATATGAAATACTATGCAACAATTAAAATAAATTAACAATAATGGATAAATAACTCACCTAATATTCAGCAAAAGAGGTCATATAAATTGGAACACAAAGTTTGCATTTTTCCACAGAGTACATAAAGTAAAATTTTAATTGTGAAATATTAAAAATATAGCAACAGGAATTAATAATTGATGTTTCACAGGAGGGTAGATTCTTGGTGGGAAAAATATGAAGGGAATGCCTACTAAAGCTTCACTTTTTGATCTATGTATAAAAAAGTGTGTTATCTCTGAGAAAAGTCATCAAGCTGTAAATTTATAGTTTTCATATATGTAGGTTGCATTTCAATAAATATTGTTGCTATTGTCTTCAGTGGCTATCAAGTGGAGCCTGCTCCATGAAAGTTCCATTTATAATGACATCGATCAGTTGTGAGTGTTCCCTGATTGATTTCACAGCTAAGGAGCGACGGCAGTGCAGTGGTGACAAGTTGGGCTCTGCACGCAATCCGAGCAGTCAGCAGTTCCCGAGCACCGGCAGCACCAAGGAAAAGAAAGCGGACTTTCTACTGCTCTAAGCAATGACAGTCTCAGAAACCCCCACGGATTGCTAGGGTCAGTACTGACTCAATGGCAGGAAGTTTGAATGGTTTGAGTTTGATTTCACAAGTAGGTCACCAGACCTTTCTTCCCAGTGGCTTTGCGTCTGGAATGTCTGTAGAAAGTTGTTTAGAACCTGACTGAAGACACTGCTGACAAAGAAGTGGTGCCTATCCTTGAAGTACGTTGATGAGTAATGGTATCTCTGTCTTTCACGTGAAAGGAGGGAATTCTAATGCTGAATCCTCGTTGCCCTATATACTTAAATCATCAAAGTCCAAACTCACTGCCATTGAGTTCAGAAGAGAAGAGAACTGCTCCTGTCGGTTTCCAAGACTGTATGGAGCAGAAAGCCCTGTCTTTATTGAGGAAGATGTCACTGTGGAGTGGGGTAAGGGACCACAAACCCACCCAAGGGGAGCGTATTGTTTATATCTCCACAGGGAAAGAGGGACTAAACTTAAATCCAGGTTTTCAGTACATGAATGGGACATTACAGCATGGAACCAGGAGCCAGTGGAATCATCTGAGGGCCCGGTTAATCCCCAATTACCCGCCCCTCACCCAAGGGGAGTTTGCTTTGAAAGAGAGCATACAGGCTGCAGCTCAGGGAGAGGGACATGTCTGACCAAAGCACAGGAGAACAAATGAAGGGGGAGGAAGAGAAAGTGGAGTGCATCCTGGCGACCAAGCCTTGAGGCCATATCCCAACTCAGAACAGCCATTACACAGAGAGGATGATATAGCCAACCTTACTATGAAGCACAGTGTCCCTCTCTGACCCAAGACCCTACGGGGATAGCACTGGAGAAGCAGGGTCAGGTGTGCGTTCTGTCTGACCCACCATACCAAGACAAAACACTAAGGGCATGCAGCAGAGCAGCAGGAGGAGCAGGGCATGAAGTTTCTGAGGGAGTGCCAAGGATATACTTTGGGGTCAGGATATGGCACGCCTTCGAACTCAACTTGAGGACACTCCTGAAGATCAATGAACAGACCTTGAACTATTTTCAGGTTTTTCTTTCATTATTATTATCTTTATTTTTTTACATATTTATGTATTTTTCTTGCCATTGTTTTTTGTTGTTGTCATCATCATTGTTTTGTTTTACTTTGTGGCTTCAACTTATGGTGTCTTTTTGGGGATATATATTATTATCTCTGCAAGTCTATCTAAGTAAGATAGGTTGGGTGAACAGTCTGGAGGAGAAAACAATGGAACTGATGGTTTCAGGGGGATATGAGAGATTGAGAGGTGGGGGAGAGGAGGTGGTCTTGACCTACTCAGGGATAAGGGAGTAAGAAGTGACCCAAAATCAGTGGTAAGGTGGGTGTGAAAGGTCTGATAGGGATTGACCAAGAGTAAAGTAACACAAAGAAAATACTGAAACACCAATGATGGTTGAACATGACAGTGGGACAAACAGAAAGTAGAAGGGAATAAAAGAAAGAACTGGGAAGTAAAGGGCATATATAAAGATTTAAATACAGACATGAACATAGGTAAATATGTTTATATATGACTGTGGGGGAAATAGATCTATGTGAATATACTTATAGGGTTAGTATTAAGACAGCAGATGGACATTGGACCTTCACTCAAGTAGTTTCTTAATGCAAGAATACTTTGTTCTATTAAATTGGCATTCCATGATGCTCACCTTCCCGACACAATCACTGAAGACAAATGTGTGCTTAAGTAAAAGTGGTGAATAAAGCTGATGGTGCCTGGCTATCAAAGGATATCCGGGATTTTACAGGCTTGAAAGTAAACAAGTGGCTATCTATTTCTGAATCAATAAAGCCCACATGGAAGAAGCACACCAGTCTCTGTGACCATGAGGTGTCATAGGGATCTAGTCTCAGTCTTCAAAGAACTAAAAATTATATCATTATAAATACTTCACCCATCAATAGGTGAAGTAACATCTCCTTACAGGAGAGCTATGGAGAGGAGATGAGCCAGTCAGGGTACAGTGTAGCAATGATGAAATATGCAACTTTCCTCTATCTCTTAAATGTTTCCTCCCTCCCACTATCACCATCTCAATCCTACCTTACAAATCCAGTTAGACAAGATGATGTACACTGATACAGATTGGAACCAAAAACATGGAGAATCCAGAACAGATGATCCCTTTCGGACCAATGGTGAGAGTGGCAATACTAGGAGGGTGGAGGGAAGGTAGAGTAGAAAGAGGGAACCAATTATAAGGATCTACATATAACATCCTCCCTGAGGTACAGCCAACAGAAAAGTGGGTGAAGGGAGACATCGGACAGTGTATGATATGACAAAATAATGATAATTCATAAATGATCAAGGATTTATGTGGGAGGGCAGAGTGGGAGGGAGGGGAAAATTGAGGAACGAAGGCCAAGGGATTTAGAAGAGAGAAATGTTTTGAGAGCAATGATGGCAACAAACGTACAAATGTACTTTACATATAATAGACGTATGTATAAATTGTGAAAGAGTTGTATGAGCCCCCCAAAAAATGAATAATAAAAAAAGAAACACTATGCTACTTTTTCTGCATAAGTTCAGCATGTCTAAGTTAGAACACTTTTCAGTGCAGGGAACAGAAAACAGCTTGTACATTTGGGACAGTATGAAAGGGACAACCATTAAGTCACTTAGGAGAAGGTTCAGGGTGAGTGGGGTGAGTGTTATATGGACCCATATTTTGTTCCATGTTCCCTCTTTGCTTTACTCAACAAGGAATTTATCTCCACCCCGAATCTAGATATGATTTTGGCTTGAGATGGCAGTTTCAAGCTTCGTAATTTTTGTTTGTTTTGTTTTAAATGTCTAGTGATGGGTATTTATGAGATGTCGTCCCTGGTCTTTCTCATGAAAATGAAGCTGTTCCCCTGAATCTCTGTGACTAGAATTGGATCAAATATTTAATCCTTAAAAATCTGGAAATGGAAATGTTCTTTATTATTCTCAGACCAGTTTTAAATGTGGGACTCTGCTTTGCTAATGCATGAGATTGGATGAGGGTGGATTGAGTTCCTGAGAGAAAACAAATCTGTTACTATGATTGGACAATGCATTTTAAGAATCATTATGGGACACTGGTGATTAAAAGATCAGAGGTAAACATAGATTTAATCCATTTTACAATTTCTACATTATAAAACAAGTTCTTTAAGCAATACATGTCTTTATATGTGTGAAATGAAATTTGATTCACAGTGTTTTTTGTATTGTTAGATGTTATTGAGTCAGTTCTGACTCATAGGCATATTATACACAATTGAATGAAGCACTGCCTGCTCCTGTCCATGGTTGCAGCCAATATAGTTCATTAAGAAACTTCCTTTTTTCCTAATTCTGAACTTTACCTTGAATAACCCTCCATATAATACGTCCAAATCTTTTCAGCCTCCCTTTCAAAGAACATTGTGACGGTACTCCCTCCAAAGTAGATTTATTCATGCTTCTGGAAATTTATGGACTATTCAGAATTATTTACCAACACCATAATTTAAAGACATCAACCTTCTCATAAATACTTATTCATTGTTGGTCTTTCAGATGCAAGTAAGGTGATTGGAATTATCATGGCCTCTGTCAAGTGCACCTTCATCTTCAAAGTGACTTATTTGCCTTTTAATGTTTTAGACAAGAATTTTGCAACAAATTTGCACAATGCAATGCATTAAATTATATGATTTTCTTACACTCTATCCAAGAATGTTAATTGTGGATCCAAGTAGGATGAAATATTTGACAATTTAATTGTTTTCTCTGGAATTGGTGATGTTGCTTACAGGGAAAACTATGAGGATTTTTGTTTCAACTTGAGGTGTAATCCATACTGAAGGCTGTAGTTCTTGATCTTTAACAATAGGTACTTCCTTGGGTAAGTCTTCCTCTAATTTGGTTGCCTTCTTCTTCTTCATATAGTGCAACTTCTAAGCTTAGTTGCTCAGCACAGCATACAGATTTAATCCGTATGGTGAATGGGTATAATCTTGATACTCACCTATTCAGATTTTAAGCCTTGCAATTTCTCTTCCCTCAGTTCCCAATCTGCCACTTGGTCTGTGTACAGACTCCATATGAGCACAACTAGGTTTTCTGGCGTTGCTGTTCTCATTGTTTTCTCACATTTGTTATGATCCACATAGTAGGTAACCCTTGCATAACCAACAAAACACAGACAAACATTTCTCTGGTTTTTAATTTCTTTTCCTTTTCTCCTTTCAGCTAAGATTCATTTGATACTAGCTTTCTTTCCTTTGCTCCACAGACTCGTGTGAGCCTGTTTAGAATTTCTGTCCATTTGCTTAGTATAGACCTGCAATCATTTTTGCAGGTTTTTGCATTAAAATTTTACTTGTGTGTGATATTATCTGATAATTTGCACATTGTGTTAGACCACTTTTCTTAGGAATGGGCATACATGTACTCTCTTCCCATTGATTGACTAGGTAACTCTAGTCTCAATTTCTTGTCATGGAAAAATGAACCCCTCCAGTGCTGCTGCTGTTGTTTGTTGGGATACTGTTTCCTTTAGTAATCCAGGAATTCACCAATCATTTCTGTGTAGCTTATTCATTCTTTTTTTTAACAGTGATATTATATTCTTTTCATCATCTTTTGATGTTTTCTGTCTCATTCAATATTTTTCCCATAAGGTTCTTCAACACTGCAACTCAAGACTTGAAGATATTATCAGTTTTTTCCAGCTTGAGGAATACTGCATGTGTTTTTGCGCTTTGATTTCCCAACGCCAGTACTTAGCATATACCATTACAATATTTGAATTGATTTTCTTGTCTTTGACTTCATCATTTGTTCCATTTATTCAAGCAAATTTTACTTGCACATAAAATCAAAATTGATTAAACTAGTGTTCCATTCAAAAGCAGATAACTTTCAACTTGAAAATGAGGATCTCTGTACAATTCTCACATAAACTATTATCTTTAGGGTTATAAGTGTCTGGAAATTATATATATCTAAAATTATGTTTATTTATTTGAGGTATTTCAATAGTCTGGCTTACATGGGGAAGTGACATTAAATCACTTATAAGATCTTAAAGGATCTTTAAACTTTGGCAAGATCATATGATGGACTAGTGCTAGTTTAGGTAGTATTCTATACAAAGGAGAAGAGGGAAAAAGGGTGAGGAACAGAACAAGCTATGGGGAGGTATGAACGATAGTTTAAGTTGTGGAATACAAAACTGATGATCTTAAAAGTAAACCCTAATTCACACAAAAATTCTTTTTATAGTTGCCAAATCTAAACTCAACATCAATAAATAATAATAATAATAATGGTAATAATAAACTACACAGCTGTCAAATCATAGTGCCTCAATGTAAGGTTTCTGAGGCTTTGTAAAGCTTTACAGGAGCAAATAGCTTCGTCTTTCTTCCACAGAGCAACTGGTGTATTTGAACTGCTGCCCTTTCAGTTAGCCATCCAATGTTTACATGAGAATACTGCCAAGGGTTCCAGGCTATAGAAAAAAACCCAAACATTAAAAAAAATAATGAAAATGACTAAAGTTGGATCTATTCACATGAAACACAGACTTACAGCCTGAAACTGATGACACATTATAAAGCAACAACCTTCTGGCCTCTCAGAGATGTGTTGGAAGTAGTAGAGCGCGCAGAGCTCAGAAGGCTGGCTGCTTAATTAGTACTGTGAGCTTGGAAAAGTCACCTCACTGCTTTGGCCTTCATTTTCTCTCTGAAGCAAGGAAGCTGCTGTGGGCCCACAAGTTTCACCAGCAGTGGACAAAAAAGATGTCACCTGTGGGTCAGTTCTTTTGCCTCAATAGTTTGCAGTACAAAATGGAAGCTATGCCTAATTTGAGAGTTCTGAGAATCTTAAACAAGATTTTTATGGATTTTAGGGTAAGACATGAAATCAGAAGCAATGGGTGGTAATAAGTGTGTATTTAAAGAGACATGACATGTATGAGGACCTAAGCTAGGTTATTTTGCACCCCCCATTTATGTTTATTTTATGGAAGTTGAGCCTTAATTCTCAAATGACCCATTTAGAGCTGCTTGATGAATAATAGGCCTAAATAAGTAATTGTCGTAACTTAATATTTTATATCATTAAAAAATGTTCTGAGTCCCGGTGGCGTAAGTGGTTGAGTGCGGGACTGCGGCCTGTGGGCTTGGTGGTTCAAATCCAGTGGTGGCTCTCAGGAGCAGTGCTGAGTAGCTCCCGTGACCACCAGAGGGCAGTGATGCAAAAACAATGTTTCAGCCTGAATGAGTCTTACTTATAATGCTTATCAGTCTTGTTGAATCCACTCACTCATGGCGACATCATGGGCATCTGAGTAGAGAGCGCATCCCCAGTGATTTTCAATGATGGAATTTTTTGGAAGTAAAAATCAGCACCCACCCACCCCCACCCCCACAAAGTCTATTTTATTAGGGGCCTCTGGATGGACTGGGCCCTCTAACCTTTGGTTCAGTAGTCGAATACCTTAATAAGAGTCTGTATTTCTAAGGACTCCACTTAAAATGTAGGCATTCCCTTCTCTGGACATCAATTATAACTCCTGCCTTGCGACTGCCAGTACCTCCTCCATATTCAAATTCTCTCAGCACCTTTTGAGGGCATATCATGCGTTTTACCTCGGACAGTCGCATCGTGAATGAATGGTTAGGCCCTGGTTGCCCAGCTCAGTTCGGGCTGAGAGTGGCCCTCCCTGCTATAGGAAGCTCACAGT
This sequence comes from Nesogale talazaci, assembly GCA_004026705.1. Lineage (NCBI taxonomy): Eukaryota > Metazoa > Chordata > Mammalia > Afrosoricida > Tenrecidae > Nesogale > Nesogale talazaci. The sequence goes on from PVJH01016257.1 coordinate 20,840, forward strand.
CTTAGAGGGGAGCATCCTGAATGCTGTAATGTGTGTGCTGACTTATCGGGCAGCTAGATTTGTAATTGAATCCAGTGCAAGCTAGTGACTGCTCTGCTGCAGGCCTAGAAAGGGTGGAGGGTGCTCCCAAGACATGTCTCTGCTGCCTTGTGCTGGGGAGATGGTGGGAGCAGTGGAAGTGGAGGTGTTGGCAGCAGCAGTAGTCAACGGTAATGACAGTAGTGGTGGAGGTTGCCAGAGAGACAGCTAGGATAATAACAATAGCAGGAATATCCCTTTACGCGAAAGATCATTTAAAGGGTTAAGAAGCAGGGGAAGAGACTATTATGGACAGGCCGAAAACTCAGAATAGAATGATATAAAAAACTGGAGAAGTGGCTAGGGGATAATAAAATAAGAGGAAAGCTAAACCAGTGACCCTTGTCGGCAGCGAAAGGCGGGAGATTAGAAAATGTTTCATGCTAATTTCCATGGAGATTTCGCTAATTTATTGAAAATTGCTTTCCGCGACTCTGCCTGGCCCTCCCGGCCCGAGTCCTCTGTGGGCCGCGCTGCCTGGGCAGCTGGGCGGTGCGCAGGGTCACTCGTGCAGCTCGGATGTCTCTATCAGATGCGCGCCACCGCACCGGCCACGCTCTCCTACCAGGCTCGCGCCCCTTGCCTCCCGCCTCCCTTTCTTCCCTGTCTGTGGCAGTTTTAGGATTCTTGTCACATGATGGCTTCATTGGTTCCCTTTCCTCCTGATCCTTTCAAGCTCTCTCTCCTGCAAGGCATATCAAAGGGGATTTGTGGGTCAGCGAGCTGGAAGCCTGTATAAAGTCATCAACCTGCTTGGCAGTACCCCTCCACGACGTTGTTCTTGCGGGCGTCCTGGGTTGTCTGAGCCGTTTTACTAGCTAGATTAGTGGATTAAACGACAAATGCTAATGATACAAGATATTTAAAAATGCAGAGGTAGGCCAGCCTGGTCGTTTATTCCCTTGCCATACTTTCCCAAGTGAAACTTATTAGAAGTATACGATAAAGGAATCCATCTAAATGACATGAGTGATTTTACAGAAATCTTAATATCTAATATTTTCACTATTTCCGGATTTAATTAATAGTTGAAATATTAAGTTCTTAAATTTAGTGACTTTAAAGTCATGGAGAAACTACTGACTACACATTTTTTGTTAGTTTTTATATTTGTGTGCCTATGTCTTCTAAAGGAAAAACCATTTTGATGCTTCTAAATAATTAGGATTCGGACAAATGAACAAAATAATAAAACCACTAAATGAAAGTATTATTCAACATATATGAAGATGGATCTAAAAAAAAGCAAAATAAAAACCCAACAAAACAAACCAACTCCGTCTTGTGGATTTCCACTCTTACTCACCAGACAGCACACTTTTGGCGAGACAGTCCCGATTTTAAACAATTTTTCCTGCATCCCTCGGCATTCCCATTAATGGCATCCCGCTTTACCAAGGTTAAAATCTGGTCACTTTAAAGAGCGCAGTAGAACTACCGATAGAGTAGGTCGCCACATCTCTTTCCCTGGAAGGGCTTGAGTGCTTAATCACTGAGCCACTGGGGTCTTTTGCAGATACACAGGTGTGCATCTACCTATGTATATTTAGCACATGATACACTTAGCAGAAAATAAGCTGTAGAGAGAGGCTTCGTATTTCAAAGGGTCTCCAGGAAGACTGCTAGCATTTGCAGAGTTATGTAGGACAGACACAATTGCTTCTTCCTACCTCTTTCTGGATTATCCTCCTGCTGCCTCTGGCTTCCTTAAGGTAGGCAATGGACACAATTCCCTCGAAAACTACAGCTTGAGCCGGAGGCACGGAGCTGACTGGAATTGAGTTGGAGTAAAACCCTTCTGCCAGTTCGGCTCTGATCAAAGAGTGCCCAGCAGCAGCATTTGCTGATCCTGTCTGCGTTCCCCTCCCCACTGGTTCTTCTAGGCTCTATTTGAGACCATCCTGGGGACATTGTCAAAGGATGACTGGCCAAGTCATCTTACTTTTCACTGGAACATTTCTTTCCTACTTTCTTTTCCTTAGTCATATCGAAAAGTGCAGAGGAAGTGTTTTTTGATATTAATGATCTATTATAAATTTCTACTTATAAAAAACAAATATTCACTTACTTTATATTAGGAAATGAATGTCCAATATATTTTTTTGCAGAGATGAGGCGGTACAATATGAATTTTGCTTTACAAGACAGAATAACTTTTTTACAACCCTTACAATTATGAAGCAAGTAAATATTGTACATATGAAAGGGTTTCTGAAATTTTAAGGGAAATGTCATCAGCCCTTATTTGCATTTCTCTACATATTTTAAAAGTTCCATCATAGAAACTACATTTCTTTTTAAAAATCATTTTATTGGGGGCTTATATATCATTTTTTTAATGCAATTATGCAATGCTTCTTTGCATGCCTGCTGCCATCATTCTCCAAACCTCCACTTTCCCACTTGAGCCCTTGACATCAGCTTCTCATCTTTTCCCTTCCATCCTTGCTCCCAACTCCCCCACCAACCCATAATACTTTATAAATTATTATTGTTTTGTCATAACTTACACTGCCCGATGTCTCCCCTTGCCCTCTCCACCAATGTCTGTCCTCCTGGTAGGAGGTTATGTGTAGATCCTTGTAGTTGGCTCCTCCTCTCTACCTCACCTTCCCTCCATCCATCCAGTAGCTACACTCTTATTACTGGTCCCAAGGGCTTCATCTGTCCTGGGTTCCCTGAATTTCCATTTCCCATCTCTACCAGTATATCTCCTCTGGTCCAGCTGGATTTGTAAGGTGGAACTGGGACCATGAAAGTTGGGGGGAAGGA
>PVJH01016257.1:23789-51197 GCA_004026705.1 Nesogale talazaci
TTCTTGTTCTTCGACGCTTGATATCTGCTCCCTTTTCCCCCCCCCCCCCCATGGTCATACATGCTAGTGTAGTGTGTTTCTTCCATGTGGGCTTTGCTGCTTCTGGGCTAGATGGCCACTTGTTCACCCTCAAGCCTTCGCCTTCCCAGGTACTTTATTGTTTGATAGCTGGGTGCCATCGGATTTCTCCTCTCTGTCTGTGTCTGCTCCCTTCTGTCTGCAGCCATCATGTTGGGAGGGTGGACATACAATGATATGATTTTTGTTTTTTGAAGCCTGGTATCTGGTTCCTTCCACATCTCATGGTCGCATAGACTGGTGTGTATCTTCTGTAGTGGGCTTTGTTTTTCCTGGGCCATATAACCATTTGTTCACCCTCAAACTTTTATGTCCTCAGATGTTGTATCTTTCGATAGCCGGATACCATCAGCTAACTTTACCACTCTTGCTCAATCCCCCATAATCCTCAGTGATCATCTCAGAAGAGATAGTATACAGTGATAAATTTTTCCCTGCTTGATGCCTGAGGCCTGGTTCTTTTGACACCTACTGGCCACTTCTTCCGTGTGGGTTTGGATACTTCTCAGCTACATGGCCATTTGTTTCTCTTCAGGCTTTGAGATCCCAGACGCTATAGCCTTTGGTAGCTGGGCACCATTGGTTTTCTTCACCACATTTTCTTATGAACCTATTTAACTTCAGTGATCGCTTTGGGCCAACGAGCATCCTGTAATGCCAGATTAATAGAACAAAGTGTTCATGTCTTGAGGGAGAGTGCCTGGGGGGTGGGGCAAGGTCCAGCTTCTACCTTAGTACTAAACATATAAATATATGTATCTGGATTTATTCCTTCCTTATAATATATGCTTATGTTTGCATATGTAAATGTCTGTGTTTAGACCTCTGCAAGTGTCCTTTGTCTTCTAGGTCCTTCCTCTATTTCCTTCTGCCTTCCTCCTGTCCCACTGTCATGCTCAGCCTTCATTTGGGTTTCAGTACTTCCTCTCTATTACATTACATTTACTTTGGCCCTACCAGGTCTCCCATACCCTCCTTGCCACCGATTGAGGACCACTTGTTGTTCCCCCATCCCTGAGCCTGTCCAGCCCCCCTTTCCTCTCCCCTCTCCCCTGCATCCCCCCCCCAGGAACCATTGGTCCAGTCTTTCTCTCCTCCCGACTGTCCAACCAGTAGTGCTCCTTTCTTGATTAGGTCCATTTTGGGAGCTCAGACCACATTTCTTCCCCACCATATGACCTCCAAAATGTCCTCTGTCATTGTCTGCTTCCGTAGGGAGACAGTATGACAGGTCCTCTTGTTTGCCAAATCCCCCCTGTGACGTGGGTTCCCGCAAGAGCGTAGTCTTCTGGCCATTGTGGGCAGGTCTTGGGCCATTGTGGGGACTGGACCTCTTTCTTATCCTCTTTTTCCACCTCTCTCCATGTGGGTGTGGCATCTGGTCCCTCCCCCAACCTGTTCTCTGCCACCCCTACTTCCAGGGCAAAAGTCAGTCTGGCTCTGGATGTGGCCAGCCCTGTAGCATTCCCTTTTCTGCCTTCTTCCATGTGTCTACCCTGTCTTCAAAGAAGGGTGCTTCATGGTAGGATGTGCACGCCCACTCCAGCTTCTGTGGAGGTAAGAGAATTACATTTCTTGTACAATGCTGAAAGTGATAGCTTTCTTTGATGTCCAAGGAGCAATACATTCAGAAGAACTGTCTTCATTTTAATGAAAAGATTCTGAGGTCCATTTCCAGAAATTACTCAATCCACCACTAGATATTATTCAGAGCCATAATGGTGGTTGTATGATATTTATGTGACTATTTTCTTTGGCCATGTTTGTGGTGACATTGTCAAATAGTGCAACTTTGACTTTCATGTCAGCTCAACAGCTTTTGCAAAAGAACTGGCTAGGGACAGTCTATGAGATGAATTCATTTTATCATCCCTGTTCTATGATAAGAACCATGATCTGAGGATATGAGCTATTCAACTATTAAAATTGTCTTTTATTTGCAGTTTTTGGCTCACAGTGACTCTATGGGGCAGAGTAGAATAGCCCTGGAGGGTGCCCAAGGTAGTACAGAAGCAGACAGCTTCATCTTTTCCCTACCAAGTGATTGGTATTTACAAACTACTGATCTCATGGTTACCCGCCCACTTCTTAGGCCACTATGCTACAGTTGACTTGAAGACAGTGGTTTTGTTTTTGCTTTATCTTATGTTCTTAAATATTTGGGAGTAGTTCATATCCAACAATCCATAGGATAAAAATGTTGATCTCATGTGTGTTCTCACCACAAATATTTTGGCACAAGTTATTGACCTAACTTTTTTAGATATTCTGAACTTTATTTGTGGGACATTAGGGACTTTTAAAATTCCTACCGACACATTGAAGCATTTCCCCAACAACTGAATGTGATTTTGGAGAATAAAAATAGATTTCCATATTCACTTGCTGCCTGCAATTGTTTATGACTATTATAAAAATGCACAATAAAATTAAATTATAAAAATAGCAAAAAAAAAATAGCACACTAAAATCTTTTCTAGTTAAGGAAGGACAAAAGACATTATTTTTTTCTTTCCTTACTTCCATATTTATTTCTTTCTTCTCTATTATTAAAGTATTTATTGCGTGCATGATATTTATCACTAGTGTGGTACTTCATGCCTATATCTACAATCTAATTATACCTGTATGTTTGTAATAAAGCATCCTGTTGGCCATAGTTGTGTGCATGTTGAGCTGCTAGCCACAAGGTCAGCAGCATGAAACCACCAGGAGCTCTGTATGAGAAAGATGAGGCTTTCTGCTTCTGTAAATTTGTAGTTCCAGAAACCTGCATAGATGGTTCTGTTCTGTCCTGTAGGGTCACTATGCATCAGGTCATTGGAATTGACTTGATGGCGATGAGATTGGTGTGTCATAGCCCCCAAACCAAAGCAAGCTTACCACCATCGAGTGACTTCTGGTTCTTACTGACCCTATGGGACAGAGGAGAACTGCTGGGGCGTTCCCAAGATTAATTCCTTATTGGAGTAGAAAGTCTCTTCTTTCTCTCTCAGAGCAGCTATTGGCTTGTGCACGTCTGATGTTGTGGTTAGCAGGGCAGCTTTCAATCCAAGGTGTGATCAGGACTCCTTTAGAGCATGCTGGAAATAGTGTATATTGAAGTGAAGTCATTTGGGATTTGGTAACCCCGCAAGTCTGAGTCACTTCACTAAAATTAAAACTTGAGCTGGAACGTTGGGCAAAAATATGCTCATTTTCTCATCTATATTACAATCCTTTTTTCTCATTAAGCTTCTGTACAGGCAGTCCCCAAAGGACCCTGACGTCACTGTCAGGGAAGCCACTTGGGGTGAATGTCGAAGCTCTCTGCTCCAGGGAAACTGCAGTCTTGGGAACCTTATGCAGGATTTCTGTGCATTAGTATCTGCTTGATGGCAGTTGGTTTGTTTTTGCTTTGGACAGGCAGTTCCCGGTTTACAAATATGCAGCTTACCTACAACCCATAATTGCAAAACAACCCTCTTAACATCTATTATATCAAAATTAGAGCTGTTTACAATGGTTCATAATAAGAAATGGGCACTAATTTCTTTGTGTTATCATGGTAAAAATGTTTCTGTGTATCTTGAAATGTTTCTTTATATTTTATTGCATAGAAGGGTTCACTATATACTATAAATCAAGACAAACATTTGATGTATCGGACCTAATTGTCCCTACTTATGTATAGATTTGACATAAAGAAAGATTGAGAAATGGCATGCCTGTTCATTATCTCAGTACTATCTGTATTTAATATGTAATTTAGCTTCATATTCATCTCTCTTGTTCACTTTTTCAAAATCTCAGATTGCTCTTGCATTTAATTTGGAGCTTAAAGACCAAGCATCCTCCCAGGATAAAATAGCATCAATGAGAGCTAACATTAGGGGAGGTAAGTGTTACAGTATTAATTTCATTAATAGGCAATAGTAAAATTAGATTTACTCAATATTAATCAAGGTTCTACATGTATGCTAGGATATCATAACCATTTTCCTAGGATATTAGATATTAGCACTTTGTAAAAAGATTTTCCAAAAATGATTTTTCACTTTTGTTTAAGAGTACTATGGATTGTCAAGAGAGGAAAGGAGAAAGTCGGATTTTCTGTTGCGTCCTAGTCTCCAAACCAGATATCTCATCATCTTCTACCCTCAATGTCTCCTGAGATGGTTTATTCTTAAATAAATACTAATGCAAGCTGATATAAAAGGAAGGAGCTATTTATCCGGGCCTTGGCGTAAAATATATAGCAGAAATGAATTTATAAGGGGGCCCCCTATAGCAAAACAGATTTTTTTCAAGACTATGTATTTAATATTTTTTACAAAAATACCTTATCACTGTCAAAGAACTCTCCATTTTACTTAGTATGTTTGTCAAGTCTGTGATTCCATTTGAAACCTTTTTTCAAACTCTTCTGTTTGGATGTCTCTCTCATTTTTACTTCCCCTCTTCTATGTCATCAAATCACTGTCCTTTCATAGTCCTCTTCATTTGTGGAAGCAAAAAGAAGTCACACGGAGCACGTTTAGGTGAGTGAGATGTGTGTGGCAAGACAGCCATGCTGGTTTTTTGCTAAAAACTGGTGCACTGAGATGGCTGCATGAGCAGGTACAGTGTTGTGGTAAAACCATTACCCCATCTGCCAAATATCAGGCATATTTGGGCACATACTGTTACTCTCTGTTCAGAACCTCTAAAATAGAAGACTTTATTAACAGTTTGACTTGCTAGAATGAACTCTCAATGCACTACAAGTCAGCACTCCCATCAGTTTGGGAAGTTCACAGACATCCAGAATGAGATTTGTCATCAATCAACATTTCACCTTTTTGGAAATGAGAAAAAACCCTTGTCCATTTGAGTTTTTCCTATAGTGCTGCCCTTGTAAACTATGTTCAACATCACAATTTCGGCATCATTTTTCCCAAGCAGGAGACAAAGTTTCATAGCTGCACGCTCTTAAATCTGTCATCACAATAACGAGGTCTGAGTGAAACTGCTTTCTTGAAAAACTTCACTATGATCCAAAGAGAATCTTCCAAGGTGATGCCAGTAGGTGCACTAATTCAGACTGCTTTCCTAAAGGAAAAAATGTGTATTACAAAAGCTCTGCCCAGCAGACCTTTTCTCCTATTTTTTTGGGGGGGGTGGGGTGGGGTGTAACCCTGCCTATATCCAAACAATTTCAGGAGTTATTCTACAACTTGTCTTACTTGGCTATTCCTATTTTTATTTATTTCAGTGGTTTGCATATTTTCCCTTGACAAAGTATGTTGATATCTGCATTTTTCATGCTTGTTTCTTAAAATGAAAAGGTGGAAAGCAGTAACTGGGCCCAAGATGGAGAAGGTAATAGAAGCAAGAAACAAACCAAATAACACAGCCAGCACAATATAAAGATAAGAGGCAATGGCATTTATTTTAAAGAGCTCCAAAATTTTCAGTGCATACATGTCTGTTGTAGTTACATAATGTTTTCAATTTGAGAGTCTTAAGAGTGAAAGAGTAGGGTTTAACCTGTCAATCAGGTTGAAGATTGATAACTTCATTTGGAGCAGCTAAGGAGATAAATAATTTGCTGGAGGTGGGACATGCTCACTCCCTGAAAGACATTTCTGTTGACAGGCACATGGAACTATGCGAGAGCTCTGGAACTGGAGTAGCCATGTGCAGATCTCTGCCAATGCTGTGAAGCTTACACTGTCACCTCCCACCCACTAGCCTGTGATTTTCATGTTCAGCATCATTACATGTGTTTTGTGAGTCTGGAGAGGACTTTATAGAATAGTATTGGACATATAGACTAATATTGTACTTATGGACTTGATCTGAACTGGGTTGTGATGCTTTCTCACTATTCAACTGTTCTTGTAAATAGAGCTCTTTTTTATGCACATATGCGTGTCTATGAATTTGTTTCTCTAGTCAACCCAGAATAACACAAGTTTTAGACTGTCCTTCAATTATTGTCTCTATTTTTTTCACACATTAAAATAAATAAGTGAAAGACGTAGTTTTTAAAGTATGTAACATGAAATCTTAAAAATAAAAAGTACTTGACATCAGAATGATACCAATGATCTCCAGATATTGCATGTGGAGTGTACTTCAATTCTTTCAGTATCCAAGAATAAGTGAGTAGACTCTGCAGTTTGGGCTTTGCAAAGAGATACTGCTTGATGTCTGTTCTTGCTTCTTCCATGTTTGTTCTTGTAAGGGAAAAAGTGAGAAAAACAATACTGACTCTGAATGCAGTTCTTCCAAGAGCATGTTGAGTGCTGCAAAACTAGAAACCTTGGGTCATAGTTCGTCATGCTCTCCAGTTCCCAGAGCACCCAGTGGTGTGATAGCATGTTGTGTTCATTGGATTCCCATAGGTCTACTTCACACATTAGACTGTAGGTGTTCTTGAAGCCATGTTATCTGTCATGTTTATCTTTGTATTGCTAGAAACTAGCACTTTGCTATGCAGACAAGAAGTGCGGAAAACTCTGTTGAATTAAAGCACTCCAAATGAGCAAATGAAGGGGGGACTGTGAAGGTTGTGAAGGTTGTCTTGTACATTGCACGTTTCTATCCCACCATCTTTGAGCTAATCATCATTTTAGTATATATTCCCAGTTAAGAACTAATGCACATATTGTTTATATTGCTTGCCATTTTCCTCAATCATTCCTTATCTATCCTTTTGACTTAATCATTCCTTTTGGAGCTTCCTTCTTATCATATGTCAAACCTTAGCTGAGAAGACAATTTGTAAAGTCCTCCTTGACTGGGAGAGTTGACTTAGGGTCTGAACTATATTCATAGATCTCGCATTCATCACCTTCACGTAGTCTACTCCCAAGGCAAGTAGTGCCTGGCACCCACATGTCTTCAGCACCCAGCAGTGAAGTGCTCAGCACAGGAGTGAAGGATGTGAAACAAGTGTGAATGCCAAGTTGCAGGTACGCTTTGCAGACCCTTCCTAGGCCTGAGTCAATTGCAAAACCACGGTACCTTTCTCAAAAACTTGGAATTCTTTTCCTGTTGATTTCCATGAGGTAGCAGGGTGCTTGGTTCATAAGCACTCATTTCAAGGCTAATGAAGAATGTGATTTTGAAGGTAGCTGCCTGCCTTACTTGACCATTATCTTCCCAAGGAACTCATTTAGGAATTTTTCATTTACTGAAGATGTCAGCTTTACCGGCTTGCTTTTTACTTCAATATGACAGATTTCACTAGCTCCAAGGTCTTTGGGGAGAAGGTTCATCTATGGATCACTCCCCTCGCAGTAAATGTTACCTGTGCTGCTCTTCTCCAGTTGGTTGGCTTGTAATGAAGGAGGGTTTGGCAGGGAGCAAGTCCTTTCCATGGGTCTGCACAGAATTGTCCCAATTGCAATAGCTAGCACATGCCTCGTGCTTGTCTTGTCTCCTGCTTCATTGTAACTGTCCTATTCTGTTTTTTCTTGCTTTGTTCTTGGGAAACTGGCTGTTTCAAAAGGCAAGAGATGACTCTCATTTCATGTTTTCAAAATTCATGTGAAATTTGCACGTCGGTGGAGCTGTAGATTGTCTGAATCAACACTGACTTCCTGGCAGTACGTGTGAGTATGGATGGGTGGACACATTGCCCTGTAAGTAAGAGATGATATCTGAGTTTACTGTGGCTCCCCTCAAACCCAGAAAACTAACTTTTCTGGTCCAATGGACATCTTGGCAAGATATATATATGACCTTAAGAACAAACAATTGAGCAAACAGCAAAACACCAGTAGACTAGAGGACAGAAATTCACAGTAAGTATAAAATAATGAGACAAGATTTTGCTTCTCTCCTCCACCTCACAATAATAATAATAATAATAACAATAATAATGTCAAGCTGTATCTTTAGGAGGCAGAAGAGGAAAGGAGGCTATACGAGAATGGACTGTGCACATCCTTGACAAAGTGAAACTAACCAGTCTTCTGTGTCACAGATATGATGAGATTTAAACTAAGAAGTAAATTCCAAATTGTAGATGATCCAGATCTGCCCTATACATGCTTTATCAGTGACTGCATTAGCCAATAAATGAAGTCATGCATCCATTTTTAAGATCTCAAACATCTTAAGATTGTTCACATTCAGTGAACATAATCCTATGTACAAATGACTGAGATAAGGGCATTATACACATACATAATTTTATTACAATCAACTCTAGAAGTGTAGTGGTTCTACATGGGGGTACATTAAACAAGGTCAGCAGCTTCAAACCAAGGGCAGCTCCCAGAGTGGAAGACAGGACTTACAACTCCCCTACAGAACTAGTCTCCCAAACTCCCCTGGCAAGCCTAGTCTGTTCTTTCAGCTTGCTGTACGTCAGCATCAACTCCCGTGACCCTGAGTTTGGTTTTGTTTTCATCAACAAGGACAATCCCCAGAATTAGAAGGGCAGAGTGAAAATTTGCAAAATCCAGGGAATAGAATTTGATCCTCTTTTTGTTCATGAATATCACTTTTAAAACCTTTTAAACATTGAATCTTTATTTGAAAATCATTGTACCTTTGCATGCAGTTGTAAGAAATAATAAAGAAAAAAGTGTATATTTTCTCCTTGCTTAGTCTGGGTAGACTAGAGAAACAAATTCATACACACACATATAGATATAAGGGTAAGGCTTATATATAAGAGGAATGGAACACCGAGAAAGCACCCCAACTCTGTCCAGTCCAAAGTTACAAGTCTGATACTAGTTCACATGCCCAAGACCAGTCTCCAAAGTCTCCCGCCGACTCACAAACTCATAGGCCAGTGGGTGAAGAATCCCTGCACTGGCAAGGGTCTCCCCGTGGCTCCTCCCTTCCAAGGTTCAGGGTCCATCAAGATTATCCAGTGGTGGTAGAAGCAACTCAGCACCAAGAGGGGAATCCACCTGGCTTCTCCAGTTTCAGAGGTCTGGCTCCACCAGGGCAAGGCTGTGTGGCTTCTCCTTTGCCTCCTCCAGCTCCTCGGATACTGTCAATCTTGTCCTGTCCATATTTCGTCATCTAAGAGATTAGCTCCCAACAACTGGGGAGATGGCCGCTCATCTTCACGAGGGAAATACCACAAGATTTTCCAGAAGTCTCAGGAGAAAGCTAAGCCCACACAAAGGCCTCATTGGCTACTTAATGGCTATCTCCAGATTAACAGGCTAGACTCCACCCCTACATCCCAATCATGAAATTGGCATAAGACATGACAGCCACACTCCTGTTCCCCAAAGATAACAATCTGTAAAATGATAGCATGATATGCCACCCCCAAAATTGATTCACCCAGATTTTACCATTTTATGTGGACGGATTTCACTATGTGGCTATGTGTGTATGTTTAGTCCAATGCCATTGTATTGCATGTGCAAGTGCATCTATCCATCACCAAAGACATGATACAGAGTAATCTTGCAACAGAAAGTGTCCTCAACTTCCTCTTTTATAATTAAAGCCACCTTATTCCTAACCCTGCCCCCCATTGAAGCTGTTCAGTGTGCCAGGCATTAGTTTGATCCATAGTGACCCTGCATACAAAAACCAAAACACTGTCTGGTCCTGCGCCAGCCTCACACCTGGTATGGTTGAGCCGATTGTTGCAGCCCCTATGCTGGTGCAGCTCATCAAGATCCTTCCTTTTTATTGCTGCCCTTCTACTTTACTCACCATGATGTCCCATGCCAGGGGCTTATCTCTGCTTGTAACATGTTCAAAATATGTGAACATTCTGGCCATCCTCAGTTCTTCCAAGAACTGGTGTGTTTTTTTCTTTTGGCAGTTCATGGTCCTTTCAGTATTTCTCACTGTGGGATCCAGCCCAATAGTCTAATGTGTCCTTAAGAGTGATGTGTGCAATGTAAAAAATGAAGCAGGCAGACAAGTGAGACAAGGGACTCATTTCTGAAGCTGGGATAGGAGTCAGACAGTGAGCTTATTTAACAGCAAGTGGAGTACAGTAGTGAGCTGTGCAAGTCTCCAGCAGGCATATGCACGATAACATGGGCAGCATCTTGACCTTGATGTCCCCAGAGCTCACCAGGGGAACACCCGATGATAAATGTCACAGGGCATCAAAGGAAGTTGACTGCTCCTTGAGCAGAAAGTACAAGAATCTAGCTGCTTTTAAGGATATGTCTTCAACAGCTGCAGAGTGAGCAGCAAGGTGCTTTTAAGAGACATCTTTAGAGTAGCCTTTTCAAGCAGGGCTCTTGTAAAGACATATTTCTGTTTGGAGACTGTGTATTTGACGCTGTCACAGAACTGTGAAGATCTTTCTCTAAAACAGAGTGGATCTTCTAAACCTAGTTAGGAGTATGGATGTTAGGCTGAATACCCTTTCATCCAGGTTCTCGGTTTCCCACACTTCACCAGTACCATGGTTCAAATGCATCCATTCTTTTTTGATCTTCCTTATGCAGTGTCCAATTTTCGCATGCATATGAGGCAATTTAAAATACCATGGCTTCGGTCTGGCATGAGTTGGAACAAACAAGTGGTGGTCACTCCTCTGTAGCCCTTGGCAGTCACTAATGCATTCCTCATTTATATAATTTTATTATTTCACAACTGCTACAGAAACTGGATCAATCATATGTAAATTTTAGGAATTGACTTATCTTTTATTTGTTTTTTAGAATCATTTTATTAGTGGCTCAGACTGCTGATCACAATCCATCCATCCGCCCATTGTGTCAAACACATTTGCATATATGTTGTCGTCATAATTTTCAAAACGTTTTCTTCCTTCTTGGGCCCTTGGTATCAGCTCTTCTTCTTCTTTTATTATTTTTTTATTTTCTTATGCTGTCTCCCTTCACCCACTTTTCTGTCGCTAGTTCCCCCCAGGGGTGTCATATGTTGATAATTTTGATGGTTCCTTTTTTTTTTCTCCCACCTTCCTCTTCCCGTTCTGGTATTGCTACTCTCATTATAGGTCCTGAGAGGTTGATCTGGCCTGGATTTCCTGTGTTGTTAGCTCCTGTCTCTATCAGTGTACATGCTCTGGTCTGGATGGATTTATAAAGTAGAATAGACGTCATGAGAGTGGGGGGAAAGGAAGCATTAGAGAGCTAGAGGAAAGTTGTATGTTTCTTCAGTGTCCTACTTCATCCCAACTGGCTCCTCTCTTCCTTGTGACTCTTCTGTGAGGAGATGTCCAATTGTCTACCAGTAGGCTTCAGTCTCCACTCTGCCTTCCTTCTAATTCACATCAATATGATTTTTTTTGTTCTGGGTTTTTGATGTCTGACACCTGATCCTATCGACACCTTGTGATTTACACAGGCTGATGCTCTTCTTCCTTGTGGGCTTTGTTGCTTCTCAGCTAGATGGCCACTTGTTTAGCTTCAAGTCTTTAAGACTCCAGATGCTATATCTTTTGATAGCTAGGCACCATCAACTTTCTTCATCACATTTGCTTATCTGCATTGTCTTCAGTGATCATGTCGAGAAGGTGAGCATCAAAGAATGCTGGGTTATTAGAAAAAATGTTATTGCATTAAGGGAGTGCTTGAATAGAAACTCAATGTTCATCTGCTACCTTTATACTTAACAAATATATGTACTTTCACCTATTTCCCTATTCTCATAAACAGTTTTTTGCATATGAACATGCTTGTAGTGAGACCTCTATAAATGTCATTTGTCTCCTAGTTTTCCCCTCTAATTCTTTTTCCTTTCCTCTTTGAGACTGACTTCTTCCACACAGCATATTTACTCTAGATGCATAACATTTTCCATTTATCGAAGCTTTGCCTTTTCTTTGACTAGGTTGCTTTTCATTGTAGTAATGCAAAACAGTTTGTATCCAAAGAAAGGCATTTGGGTTATTTCCACTTTGTAACTATTATAAATAAAGCTGTTGAGAACATTTATATACAAATCTTTATTTCTCTGGGAAAAATGTACAAGGGTATAATTTCTGGGAATCTGTGATCATTACATATTCCCTAATTAGTACATCCTGCTGTTTTCTAAAAGGTTAGATGCTGGAATCCACCCATGGATTGGAACAGAAAGATCTGGTGATCTATTCTCCCCCAAAAATCAGTCATTCAAGTAACACAGTTCTACTCTGTGATTTTTCCATGAGTATTGCTGACTCAACACTAACTGGTATAACTGGGACAGTTTTATAAGATTTTCCCCCAATGTTTATGTATGCATCGCTCTCAGCAACATGAGAATAATCTAGCTTCTCTGCATCCTCACTAGTGTTTGGTGTTAACCTATTTTTTGTTTGTTTTTGAGTTACTTGTTCTGATAAATTGTAGTGACATCTCACTATAGTTTCAAATATTCTTTTTCTATTGAATAATGATAGCAAACAGCTTTTCAATCTATTTAGCTATGGTCCTGTGAAAGGATTGATCAAACCCCAAAGGGGTTGTGACCCCCAGGTGGAGTTCTGCCGATTTAGAAGAAGATTAATTTGCTGCAGTTGAAAGGGATTCAGGAAAGCCAAAGTCACATGGTTTAGGGGGGGGGGTCCTTTATATAATATGCATGTGCAAGAGGAAATTGAATAGGGAAGAGAAAAATGAAGGCATTTGAGTTATGGTGCTGCTGAAGAATATTGAAAAATAGTATAGACTGCCAAAAGAACAACCAACACAACTGTTTTGGAAGAAGTACAGCCAGAATGCTCCTTGGAGGCAGGGATGGCAAGATTTCATCTCACATATTTTGGACATGTTCTAAGGAGAGGTTAGTCCCTGGAAAAGGACATCATGCTTCCTAAAGTAGAGGGGTGGTAAAAATGATGAAGACCCACTCTGAGTTGGACTGGCCCAGTGGCTGCAGCAGTGGGCTCCCACGTGAGAACAATCAGAAGGCTCCCACAGGATCGGGGACGGTTTCATTCTGTTGTACTCAGGGTTGCTATGACTTGGAACAACCTAATGGCACTTAACAGCAACAGGCACTAGAATAAATCAATTAATATTAAACAACCAGATACACAGACTTAAAATAATTTAAGATTCTATTTATAGTAAATGAACTTTTACCAATGTACTTAGCATTCTGACTTGTTTCAATTTTAATAAGAAGTTTCTTCTAAATGCTTGAGTTCCTGGGTAGCAAACAGTTAAATGCTTTGCTACTGTGTATGCTAGATGGTTTGAACTCAGAGTCCTCAGAAGAACACCCCAACCATCTGTTTCAGGAAGATGACAGTCATCGAGTACCCCACAGATCACAACTCTGCACTGAACACCTGCGGATGTCCATGAGCTGGAATTGACTGCGGGTGGCTAAGTGCATTGCCCACCGCACGCTGACCAATGGTCCAGGTGGAGGGCTTCTTGGTCTGGTTTTTCTGCAGGGTGGCAGTTCATGCAGAACCTTCTGTATGCTTTCACTTGTTGTCTGCAGCAAGTAATGTGTCTCTGAGGGGTGTTCTAGTCATCTGGCAAAAACCCATACCATTTCCCATTTGATTCAGAACAGTTGTGTTATTGTAGTTTTTGACAACCTTCTAATAATCACGCAGTGAGCTAAGCCAATATTTTTTTCTGATATTCTAAGACAAAAATAGTGTGTATTGTGAAATAAACCAAATCTTGTTTTGAATGACTATACTGCACTTGAATAACAGTGTGACTTTGAACTGGTTACTTGACATCTATGAGCAATTTCCCCCCTCAATTTCTATATGGATATATGTAAAAAGGATGGTGAAACCCACATCTGATTTCCTTTGAATTTACAAGGTGGAAGGAGAATCAAACTCACCAGTGGAAGGCAGATATCTGATGAGGCCTCCACTCTCCAAACTTCATTACCAATTTGACACCAACCCTTTTTCCCAAGGAATTCCCTAATTGTCTGCTAGCTACACTATTCTTGCAATGGACACACAAAACTCACACACAATACTCACCGTTGTGGGGTTTATTAAGTAAATGAATATATTCCAATTCAGGATTCCAAAGATTTAGGATATGGTTCTTTAGTCAGGACAGGCTTATTTCTGCTGTGCATGCAGGCAGACCTTTCTTGGCCTCTCAGTCTATTGGCCTGTTAGCTGCCCTGCTCAAGCAATGTTACAAAGCTCCCTTAATACTGCTTATAAGTGCCTAAAAGGCACTTTATTCCACCAGAGCCACCAGTCAGAGGTCCTTGGCTTTAGTTCTATGGGTCAGAAAACCTAGCTTCCCTGATGAAGTCTTGAAACACTCTATTGCACAAATAACTCCATTAGATGAACACATTCAACTCTACTTGCTGTCAGCCAGGATGCCCAACAAGCAGGCATTGGCTCTCTGATATCATTTCTCTGCCACACCACCGCTGATGACTTTAAACAGGTGAGCATGTTTTCTTCCCCACCCTTGCCCAATCAATTTCTATTCCTACTTTTTTCTTATCTTTTCTTTTATTGCTATTTACTCTGAACCCTGACACTTGATCATTGACTGTACTAGTAGCACCTCTTTGAAATGATCAACTCCTGCTGAAGTCACCAGGGAATATAGGGCATGCCTCCTTATGCTATCTCTAATCAGACAACCTTCTTTGCCAAACCCTGAATGCATAGCACTAAGTTGGAGGGTATAGAACATTATGCCAGAAAACTGGTCCATCTGGTCCCACCTTCTTGATATTTTCTTTAAAACAAAATAGAGAGAGATAGGCATGTCATGAAATTGCTCCATCTGAGCCATTGTAATCTTGATAATGACGGACTGAACTGGATAATTGGCCAGTTGACCTCCCGATAGACTCAACTGGAATTTAGTCTAGGTGCAAGTATTTCTTACTTCTTCCACGACAGTCTTTTCTTCTCTGGCTTTTTGAATTTGACAGTGGTCTTCTCCTTCTTACATATTATTTGTATTTTTTTATATTATTTTGACCCTATCCTTACCCCCTAAGGGAGATTTGTTTCTTAATTGTTTTCTCTTGAGTTTTCCAGCTAGGAAGCATGTGAGGAGTGGGTGCATTAGGATAATAAGTGATATAAGAGGTTGTAGGGAATACAGGGGTAGGGGAAGGGTGATAGGAAGGGAATGGGGATTTGGGGAGTAAATAATAAAGCCTGGAAGAAGTGATAGAACTGATTGTGATTGCACAGCTCCTTTGAAAGGTGATTTTATCATGTAGGGGTACGCTAAAATTCATGCAGTTATGATGGTACAATCCTTCTTGATATGACTGAACAATTGAAAACAAAACATAGTAGATTCAATCCAAAAAGCCATCAAGTAGGCCAGTTAATTGAAGGCAGAGGAGTCAGCTCAACAGCTGTGACTATTTGGAGGGATTATGAATGGTCAATCTAGATAGATTTTGCTCAAATTTCCAAGATAATCAAGTGGGATTTTTAGGACATTTGAAGTAAATTGAAAACTGTAATGGTGAGAAAAATGTCAGGAAATCTGCACCAGAGAATTTTTCTGATCATGATAATGCATCTGGTATTCTTTGAGGATAGCAACGCCTCACCTACAAGAATTTAATAGGCCCCAAATGAAAGCTCGGCATGATAGTGGTACAAGGGAAAGAAAAAGGAAATAGTGAAAGAACTAGGAGGCAAAGGACATGTATGGAGGTCTAAATACAGGTATGCATATATGAAACATATATACATACATACATATAATGACCATGGGGAAATAGATCTATGTGCATATATTTACAGACTTAGCATTAAGTCTATATTGGGCCTCTACTCAAGTGCTCACTCAACACAAGAACACTATTCTATTAAACTAGAATTCCTTGATGCTCATCTTCCCAACACAATAGCTGAAGGGAAATCGGGTGTATAAGCAAATGTGGTGAAGAAAGCTGATGGTGACAACTATCAAAAGATATAGCATCTGGGTTCTTGAAGATAAACAAGCAGCCATCTAACTCAGGAAAAAAAGCCTACGTGGAAGATGCATACTAGCCTATGTAATCATGAGGTGTTGATAGGATCATGTTTCAGACATCATATCATTGTGAATGAGGGGGAGTGTGGAGTAGAGACCCCAAGTCCATCTGTAGGCAACTGGTCATCCCCTTACAGAAGAGTCTCAGGCAGGAGATCAGTCTCAGGGTGCAGTGCAACTTCCGTCTAGCTCTTTAATGCACCCCCCCATATACTATCATGATCCCAATTCTACCTTACAAATCTGGCTAGACCAGAGGGTGTACACTGGTACAGATAAGAGCTGGAAACACAGGGAATACAGGACAGATAAACCCCTCAGGGCCAATAATAAGAGTAGTGATACCAGGAGGGTAAGGGTAAGGTGGAGGAGAAAGATGGTGCCAATCACAATGATCTACATATAACCCCCTCCCTGGGGGATGGACAACAGAAAAGTGGGTGAAGGGAGACATCAGATAGTGTGATGCCTGAAAAAATAATAATAATTTATAAACTATCAAGGGTTTGTGAGGGACAAAGAAGTGATACCAAGGGCACAAGTAAAATGACAATATTTTGAGAACGATGATGGCAACAAATGTACAAATGCGTTTGACACAATGGATGGATGCATGGATTATGATAACAATTGTATGAGCCCACAATAAAATTATTTGAAATAAAGATATAAAATGATAATAACATAATTTATCAAGGTTTTGTGGGAGTGGATTAGGAAGGAAAAAAATAAAAGGAGTTGATATCATAGGCTCAAATTGAAAGAAAATACTTTGAAAAGGAAGATGGCAGCATATGCATAAAGGTGTTTGACCACATGGATGTGTGTATTGTTTTAAGTGCTGTAAGAGGCCGCAATGAAATTATTTTAAAAAAATAATTTGAGGGATACTTTCTTTCATCTATCCTGTAGCCCCATCTTTCCCCTTCAGATTTCTTATGGTTTTCCAAGTCCAAAGTCCATTTAAAAGGGACACAAGAATGAAGTCATCTACAGAGAAGTACTAGAGAGCTGGAAATCCTGTCTCCATTTGGATATTTCTATTTAATGAAGATTTCCATGATTTTGTAGCCTTCATGACTTGTGCTCAGATCAAAGGGAAACGTACTGTACAACCCTTTGTTTCATTTATTTTCTTTGCTGGACCTGATGGAAGATTAGAATGATTCTTGTTTTCACTGGGTCTCTCAGGCACAACAGGTGGTCCAAAGTGCTGGTGCAGTGAGAAAGGAAATAGCTAAATGAAAACAACCATGTTTTCTTGCCATTTGTGAAGTTGAATAGTCTTTGTTTATTCTCTTTTCCAAATTTTCTTTAGTAAGACAATGCTTTTATAATGCAAAAGTGGCATGCATTCCAAGAAAAAGTATAAGCATTAGGTGCAATGAGGTATGCCTTGACAGAGACATTTAACTTTCAAATTAAATTTTAGGGGATACTTCAGTACGTATTACAAGAGTGTGGAGAGTCCATCTGCTTAACGTGTGAGAACAACCACTTCATCTTGGGAATGCCATCAAACTGAAGCCAAATCATGCATTGCCAAGTTGCTCTGGATGGACACTTCCTTTGACATTAGACATTGTCGTCAGCTGTGGTTGAGTTGGCTTCTGACACATGATGACTCAGCACCTAATGGAAATAAACACTGTCTGACTCTTTACCATACCGATAACTGGCTGAGGATCACAGCGTTTTCACTGACTCACTTTCAGAAATATTTCTTCAGGCCTTTCTTACTAGTTCATTTTAGTCTAGAGGCTCTGCTGAAATCTGTTCATTTTAAACCATTATTATTATATGACTAGTGACTGTGCTGGTTAGTGTGCACTGACCAGGAATTGAACCCGGATCTCTCACATGGAAGGTGAGAATTCTACTACTGAATCACCATTTCCCTCACTTACAGAAAAATGGATATATGACACAGTTAAACTGTAATAGAGAATTGAGGAATGGTCAGTTAATAATGCAGCACTACAGAACGTGTGTGTGTGTGTGTGTGTGTGTGTGTGTGTGTGTGAGAGAGAGAGAGAGAGAGAGAGAGAGAGAGAGAGAGAGAGAGAGAGAGAGAGAGACAGGTTTCATTGTTTTCAGGCTAAGTGAAGGAGGACACAATCCTTTCTATCCAGGGTCATTCTCTAAAACCTCATTCACAGAGTTACCTTTAATAGAGAGTGAAGATAAAACAATTCTCCTTAAGTGTTTTTCACTTACTTGGGCTTTATAGCTAAGCTGGGAATTGCATAGAGAATATAAGACTCTTGGCTTCTAAGCCTAATAGGAATGTGGTAAGAAGTATGGATAGCCTGGAAGGAGAGTCTTTTTTTTACCCCTCTTTCTCTTGATATTTTCTGAGAACCTCTGAAGACTCAAGGGCTCCTTAGAGCTCAGATAAAAATCTGATCTTAGAGATATTTATCTGCACCAGTTTTAACGCTAACCCTTTCATACCAAATGTCTCAGCAGAGGGGTCGTGAGCCTGCATTGAGTTCTCTTTAGCCATTGGGCTGCTCTTTGATTATTCTGGAGTTTTACAGCTAAAGTAAATTTCATATTTTGTTTGAAAATAGGGAAAAAAGAAATTGAAGGTATTGGATTTTCCCATTTCGTCTTGGGCTTTTAGTCTTTTCAGTTGAACTTTTCAAGTTTTTCTGTGCACTGACACTGACATCCTCTGTGTTCATACACACACTCTCAAACATGGTAAGCATAAAACATCTGTGTGCCAGTGAAGGTTAGAGTTTTTTTAAAAAAATCATTTAATAAGTACAATTCTGTTCGATCCAAAAGGAGGGAAGTCCATTTTTTAACTCACCTCTAGTAAGGGAGCTAACTTCTGCCTTTTCTTCAAAGATTTAGGGATATTTGAATGTAATACAGTGACTCCTTGTCTGGATCAGTTACTAAGCTTGAGTGTTATTGTGAAACCAGTAATGATACTCTCTATGGATAAAGACAGGATATGGGTTTTCCATACTTTTAGCAAGTGGCACTTAAAGTTTTGTAGATGGAGCTGGAGCCAGGGTGTCTAGAACACCATGCTTTCTGACAGCCTTGCTTTTAAGTGCAGCAATTGCCTTTTCATAGCAGCGACCCCTGGGACCTGTGCACTAACAGCATCATCTGATGCTACTGCCGTATGTTCGGACTGTCACAGGAAGTCTAAATTAAATGGCCAGTGCCCTTGTGCCTGAGGTCCCCATTCAAGTATCTGCACAAAGATGGACTGCCCCTGAAAGAGAAGGAAAAAAAAACAGTCATGTAGCCAAAAGTCAATAAAGTGCAGGATCTTGACCAAATTGATTGTGCCCATAGAAAAGCATTGGCTACATATGATATCAATTAGCGTTTTATTAATAGGGGCAGTTTGGAAGCTTAGATTGGCATTAATTTTAATGAGGAATTGTATCAATCAAAAATTAGCCCATGGTCATTTATTATTGATTCAGAAGTAGACACCTTTAATGAATTACAATAGAACATTTGTTTTGCTAACTTACAGGAAAGTTGTTGCCTTTTCCAAGAAAAACTACCCTTTTTTTCAATTTTTATATCTGCATACCATAATTTTTTATCAAACAGTCAGCCGAATGAGTGAACTAGAAATCATCTCACTCCTAGTACTGGGGGTGGCTCTTGTGCCATGATATGCAGACTGAGTGTGCTGGTCATACTGTCTGGTAGCTGTTATGCCCAGACAAAAACTTACAAAAAAGAATCATTCTTCAATAGCACAAAGAAGCTCAATATTAAAAGGAACTCCTTGAAATGTCTCCATACCACATGAAGCAATTGACTGTAATGTAACAGATCTCCTGCCTAGCAGTCTGCAGACTTGAAGATACAGATGAAGATTTCTCCCCAAATGGCACCTTTTTGCTGTAATACAGTGCACACCTGAGGTTCTCTCAGACCCATGAGTGGGGGACAGTCTGAATGAGAGGTACATATTTTGGGATGAAAGAAAGACAATGTGGTTTTCCACAACCTCCTGTTCCAAAATACTGAGTGTGCTATTGTCATCATTTTCTGTGTTTAACAGAAACCCCACTGGGGTCCAGTCTGTTTCTGCTCAGTGATCATCGAGAGCATGTTGGAGGCTGCACATATGGCTGAGAGCAGAGAGCTTGGCCTTTTCCTATG
This sequence comes from Nesogale talazaci, assembly GCA_004026705.1. Lineage (NCBI taxonomy): Eukaryota > Metazoa > Chordata > Mammalia > Afrosoricida > Tenrecidae > Nesogale > Nesogale talazaci. Next base: position 43,886 of record PVJH01016257.1, read on the forward strand.
GAAGCTGTTGAGTTTGGACCATCAGCCTTCTGGCCCACTCTTCAGTGCTTACCTGACAGCACCTCCAAATCTCCTTCCAATGATTACTCCTTTCTGTTTTCTTATATGTACCAGCAGAAGATATTGTATACTGTATTAACCAGTGTATTTCATCTGTCCCCGTATTCTACCTGCCAATCAACTAGATAGGAAGGGTTTGAAGTCAGGAACTCTGTAAGTATTGCTCTTGGTTAAGGCTCTGCTGCCTGCAACAAGTGTACACTCAGTACATACTTTCTGAAAGAATGAGTGGATACTTTACTGAGGTGAAATAGGTGACTTGCATTACAGAAGTCTAATACTGAGACTGTAAAGAGTAACCATACTTTTATACAAAAAGGCCTTCATGAGCTGCAAACAAGATGCCCTTTTCCTCCCTAGACCTCTCAGATGATAACAGAGATACCGTTAAGAAGGAGCATGTGGAACTCAGGCTTTAAAACCTCTCAGCAATGTGACCCTGGGTAAATTGCTTCATCTCTCTGAGCCTCACTTACCCTAATCCATTAAAATGGGTTTATTAATGACAATGGCTTTATGGGTTTAATGGTGATTAAATTAGCATATAGCTGCAAAAATTTCACCTAGGTTCTTGGCACAGGCTGAGCTACCCATACATGTTGCTATTACTATCATTATAGTGATGTTCTTAATTTATTTTATTATTGGCATCATTGTCTATTTTACACAGTTATTCCTTGTTAAAAATGCAAATTAAACCAATTGTTCAAGCAGAAATGGAGGTAATTCATTACCGATTTTGCCCATGAGATGTTTAATGACCACCAGTTAAGAGTTCTGCCTCCTATAAACATGACTTCACATGCTTCATTTGCACAATAGGTGCTTACATACACAAGATTTCCCTTTAGAAGTACTTCCCAGCTCGGCTGCCGCTCTTCTGATTAACCGACTCTCTCTTTAAAGACGTGAAGTCATGAAGTTTATTTTTTGTGACATTCACTCAAGTATAGAAACAAAGATTGCCAATGTTTTTTTTCTTCTTTTTTCCCCAGCAGTCCTTTATTTCAGTTGCATCTTGCAAACTTGCAGATGTTGTTTACATAAAAGACACATTTGTAGAGAGAAGATAATATTGACAGATAACATCTGCTGTAATGGGCGATTCTGAAAAGTATGCTAAGCCAATTCCATTATTTTGCTATAATTTTCCACAACTTGCAGGACCTTAAAAGGAGTATTGTACTGAAAATTATAACAAAAAGTTCAGTAAGTTTCATTTTCTTAAATGTTACTTTTTCTGAAGCTTAATGTGCATAAGTAGTCCATTAATTAATTTAGAAATTGAGGGTTTTCTAGGTATTTTCTATAAAACTTAAAAGTTATTACTATAATAAATTCCAAGTTCTGTGTACGTTCTATAAGATTCTAAGTGATTCAACCCTTCCTATTCCTCTTACGTTCTTTGCTTGGCTTATCATTGCGGATGTCAGATAGATCTTGTCTGACAGCAGATAATGTTTACTTGTGTTTTATTGCCCACATAAAGGTGTTTAACCATGTGTTAAACCAAGGTGTTAAACTACAGGTAATATCTTGAAGAATGGGAAATCCAGGAAATTTAAGTGTGCTCATGTGGAGCCTCTGGAAGCATCATTTGAGCAGAGCAATGGAATACCAAGCTGTGTAAAATCAGGAAAGGTGTGCCTCAAGGTTGCCTCCTTCCACCATACTTCTTCAAGCTGGATGAGGAGCAAATAATCAAGAAGCTAGCCGATATTAGTAAGAATGTGGCATCAGGATTGGAAGAAGACATTAAAAATTTGCAACATGCACATGACACAACCTTGCTTGCTAAAAATAGTAAGACTGAAGCACTTACTACTGACGATCCAGGACTGCAGTCTTCAGAATGAACTGTTACTCAATGTAAAGAAAGCTCAAATCCTAACAAATGGGTCACAGACAGCATCCTGATTAACAGATAAAAGCTGGAAGTTGTCAAGAGTTTATTTTGCTTGAATCTATAATCATCACTCAAAAAGCATCTCTCAAAAACTTCAAAGGACGTATTGCTTTTGGCAAGACTGCTACACAATTCCTCTTTAAAGTATCAGAGAAGCGAGGAGAATATTACTTTGAGGAAAGTGAGACACTGAGTATGGAAGACCATAAAAGAAATGATGGCCTTTCTGGTGTTGGTGAAGAATCTTAAAAGTATCATGGATGGCCTGAAGAATAAACAAACCTATCTTGGAAGAAGTATAACCATAATGTTCCTTGGAAGCAAGTATGGCAAGACTTTGTTTTACTTATTTCGATATTATGGTAATGAGGATTTTTTTTTGTTAATTAGAGGATTTTATGTCAGCTTGAAGATATATGAAAGTGTAATGGAGGAGTTCAACCTGTCAATCTGGACACAGTTTGATGGTGCTTCCAGTGGGGGTGGCCTTCTCATAAAGAGGCTCCCAGAAATCTCCTCTCTCTGTCACTGTACCCTCATGCTTGCTGGAACTTGTGGTCACCATGAGAGCTGTCAATATCCTACCATGTTTCCATCTACCTTGTATCCACATTATTCTGCACCCACCTGTGATCTTTCTTCATTCTGTATCTCATTTCATATGTGAGTCTGAAGAGGGACTTATGGGCTGACATTGGACTTATGGATTTTAATTGCACTGAGTTTGGATGCTTTCTTTTTTGGGGGGGGCGCATCACTGCCCTCTGGTGGTCGTGGGAACTACCCAGCCTTGCTCCTGGAGAGCCACTCTGGATTTGAACTGCCAAGTCTGTGAGCTGCAGTCCCACACTCAACCACTATGCTAACGGAGCTCAGCCTCACGGATGCTTTCTTGACATGTAATTGCTTCTTGCTATAAAGTTCTTTTTTGTACATATATAAATGTCACTAGATTTGTGTCTCTAGTCAACCTGATCTAACAGAGACATGCTATCAGGAGAGGCCAGTTCCTGGAAGAGACATCTTGCTTGACAAAATAGAGGAGCAGAAAAAAGAAGAAGACCTTTATGAGATTAATTGAAACTGTGGCTTCAACAATAGACTCAAGCAACAATTGTGAGAACTGGGTAATGTTTTATTCTATTGGCTCTCAATAAGCTAAAACCCACTCCATGGCATCTAACAGCATCTTTCTTTCGTTCCTGATCTGGTCCTCTGGTCTTCCTTAAATTCTTCAGACATCAGTTCAGTTCTCATCATAGAACTTCTTGTTGAGTTTTCCTCTATATAAACCACTCAACCAGAGGTCTTCATATGATTTATTTTTTTCTCAATCATATACTATCTTAGAAGCATTGAGTTTCCTGTCAAACAATATAAATTAGCAGGAGTTCAAAGCAATTATTTCTTAAATACTTCACTTTGTTCTTAGCATTACTTAAAGTTGTTTACATATGTTTGTGTTGCTGTATGCATCTCTATGTGTCTGTCCATTGACAGAGGATACCTTTCATTTATTGAATCTAATTCTTCAATATCATTCATTTCTTCTTATAATACAAATCCCTATCCAACTATATTGTGAGTTAATTTCTGACAGTAATGAATAAAAAGGTATAGGATAGAGCAGTGCTCACTGAAACATTTCCATTGGATGTCAGCTTGATGGGTTCATGATTCTCAATGGTTTAGTATATATGTAATGGCAATTATGTAACAAAATATTCAGCCTAAAGATTGTGATCACATGTGTTCATTCTTTATTTTTGTATAATAATGTTTTCATATAATGACCTGGTCTTTGGAGTCTAACTATGTCCATAATTGGGGAATGAATGTATGCATACATAGGCATTATGCACTGTATTTTGAAATTTGCTCTTGTTTTCTCCCTCTGCCTGACCTAAAGGTAAGACCCACAAACCCTGGATCCATTTTCTGCCTCATTGCCTGCTGTTTTACTAGTGCTTGGAACTATGTTTGTTGGTGAATGGGTAATAACATGGATATTCAGCACTGTGAGAAATACATATGGAGACATTTCCAGACAGATCACTGTTCTTTAGAAGCCTTCTACCTAATGAGAGAGTTAAACTTCAAGTGCATGAAAATATAATTAAGCGATGAAAGCAGCCACTATAATTAAGTGATGAAAGCAATAAAATACTGGTAGATCTGAATACAGAGAGATCATTTTGTACTGCTCAAGGGTGGTTTGATAGTAGAGGTGGGTTTTAAGCTGGGCTTTGACAGATGTGCATTTTACGAAAAGAGTGTTCTGTAATACACAAATTCAGGCCAAGTCATTTTACCTTAATTGCAATCTAACTGTGCAAAGAAACTTTAAAAATTTAATGGAAAAACTCCATTATATTTTAGTTTGATTTTCACTGAGACTCTTGATATTTTCTTGAATTCGGTAGAATCCGAATGTATAGGAAGAAGAAAAGAGATACTGGTTTAATTCCTTTGGTTGTGGTTGCCAAATCTTGCAGATTATTTTAAGACACTTGCCTATTTCTACCTATATTTCACAAAGACCTGCCAATTTCCTTTTAATATTATGGAAAATGCTTTATGCCCTTTACTTTATGAATGCAAACCTTTCATGTAAGTTTTGCATTGGGTCAGAGCACTTTTCTACTTGGTCCACTTTGCTTGGTGAATACCTTATTATTCGACATGTTTCACTGTACACACAGAAGTTCAGAAAATCCTTCAATTAACCTCTAGACTACATGAGACCAGACCTCCTGTTTTTGACCCTCACCACCTTCTATATGTCTGTTTTTCTCTATCAACACTACTCATCTCTCAGGGTGTGTTGCTATGATGCTGGAAGTGGTGCGATTCATATATCAAATAGCAGGGAGGTTGTTTATGGTGAACAGAATTCAGTGTTGCTTTGAAGACAGACAGGCCTGGTGTTTTACTCCAAAAGAAATGAGCCAATTAGAACTATGGATCATAATAAAGTATCTTTTGACTTGCTTGCTTTGGAAACATCATCAGAAGTGATCAATTGCTAGAAAAACACATCATGCTTAGTGAAGCAGAGGGTCAAGAATAGTAGTCCCAACAGTAGACTCAAGCAACCATGGGCTTGGCACAGGACTAAGTAATATTATTTTCCTCAATTCTGCAAAAGGTTGACATAAGTTGAAGCTGGCTTAGTGACAGTTGTCTCCCTCTATATATATATATATTTAATCTAGTTATCATCTCTATATAAAGCTATACATTGATATATTGATATGTGAATCCTGTTCACCATTTTTCCAACTACTTAGGTGATGCTGGTGTATTATCTAAACTGTAGTTTACACAAAAATAGAAACTCTCTATCTTTTCATTACTTTATATCTCATGACCAGTAAAATAGTTTTCATATCCTTGGAGCTAAGTATGTATTCCCTGAATAAATTAATGAATTCAGAGGGAAAGCAGACAGTAGAAGACACTAAGTGGGATATTAAATTACTAAAATTAATGTAAAACTCTTTCTACAGCACTAGATACTTGCTTAACAGAAGCCAACATGAAAATGCCAAGACTATCTTCATTATGTATAGCTACTTTGTCCACTAAAGCTTTTAAAAGGCCCAGCCCATCGGCAGTTCTGTGTAATGTAGGTATATGCCAGAGACCACATACTTCCAGGCTGCCAGACCAAAGAAGCAGGGATGCTACTCCTGAGACCTTCACCCAACAGAATTATTAAAATAACCCTTAAGAGTTAGTAGGTGGGTGGGAGCTCATAAAACCAATTCTATGTGTTATTTTGACCACAGCTTCATTATTCAGACATTCTCAGTAAACCTGTGAGGGCTACAATGTACTTTTGGAGCTGTATTGCTAGCTTTTCAAGGAGGCAAGATACTATATAAGGAGGTTATGTATTTGAGAAGATGTTAATAACAAATGACCCAAGGTGTTACAAAAATTAATGCATTGGGCTGCCAACAGAAAGACTGGATATGTTAGGCCATGCAAAGTCATCTCGAAATAAAAACCTGGCTATGAGTAGTGAGAGTGGAGATACTGCATGAGTGGAAGGAAGGTGGGGTAGACAGGGGGAGCCAATCACAAGTATCTACACATAGCTTCCTATCTGAAGGATGGTCATTGGAGGGGTGGGTGAGAGGAGATGTTGGGCAATGTAATATATGACAAATAATAATAATTTATGAAGTATTGAGGGTGATGGGGCAGGGGGAGCAGGGAGAGGGAGGGGGAGGGATCAGAAACTGATATCAAGGACTCAAGTGAAAAAGCAGAGATTTGGAGAATGATGACACAGCAGGCATGCAAAGGTGCTTGGCACAGTATATGTATGTATGTATGTATTGTGGTAATGGATGTATGAACCCTTAATAAAATGATTAAAAAAGGAAAATGTTTCAAGCACATTTGCACCATATTTCCACATACATTTCCCAATGTTTTCCACTTAAGCCCTTGATACAAGCTCCTTTAAAAAAAAACTTCCCCTTTCCCTTCCCCCTTTTTTAAAAAAAATTAATCATTTTATTGGGGGGCCCCTACAACTCCCATCACAATCCCTAACAACATCAGTTGTATTCAGGCCACTTTTACACACCCATTGCCATCATCACTCTCAAAACATTCTCCCTCCCTCCAGGCCCCCATTATCTGCTCCCTATATTACCCTTCCTCCCCACCCTTCTCCTTGAACGCTTAGTGATTTACAAATTATTTTTTCATCCTGTACACTGTCCAATGTGTCCCAACACTCACTTCCCTGTTGTCCATGCCACAGAGAGGAGGCTACGTGTAGATACCTCAAGTTGGCTCTCCCTCTCCATTCCTCCATCCCTCTACCCTCCTGGTATTACCACTCCCATCACTAGTCTTGATGGATCATCTATCCTAAGTTTCCCATGTTTCCAACTTCACTGTACATCTCCTGGTCTAGCTGGATTTATGTTGTAGAATTGGGGTCATGATAGTGGGTGGGAGGCAGCATGGGAACTAGAGGAAGGTTGCATATTTCATAGCTCCTTCCGTGTATCTTAACTGACTCTTCTCCTCCTTGTAACTCCTCTGCAAAAGGATGTCACCTCACCTATTGATGGACTTTGAGTCCCCAATCTGTACTCCCCCTCATTAATAATAATATAATTTTAGCTCATTGATACCTGACACCGGATGCCTTCACCACCTCATGATCACACAGGCTGGTGTGCTTCTTCCGTGTGGGCTTTATTGCTTCTGAGCTGAATGGCCGCTTGTTTACTCAAGCCTTTAAGTCCCCAGATGCTATATCTTTTGGTAGCCGGGCACCATCAGCTTTCTTCACCACATTTGCATATGCACACATTTGTC